>PYHX02000467.1:106851658-106932277 GCA_004302925.2 Cochliomyia hominivorax
TTATATTTTTTACATTTTTTATTATTTTACACCTTTCTGACATTGACTTTACACACACAAAACGTAAAAAACCTGTAACTCTTTAGCAAAAAATGAGAATTTCGTAATCACACGATAGTTGTTTTTGTTTTATTTCTTTTACTTTTAAAGCAGTTGAGGATTTTAGCAATCCCTAATGCCCAACACAAGTCTACCATACCTCACGACAACGACCACGACTGTCGGGTAAATAACCTGGTTGACAAGGAAAATCAATCATGGCCACTTGCATAAAGTTGACTCTGGAAGTTTCATCCTTTTTACAATCATTGTATTCATGTGCCACCATTTCTTTCATTCAATTCCACACAATGACCAGGAGCCACCGCTACTTTACGTTTTCCATTTTCATTATCACATTCAATACCTTTAGCACAGAGATTTTATACACGGTTTGGGATTTTCGGCTGCTTTAAGTTTTCTTTTTACATTCATACAATATTTACAACCCTTCTCCTCGACTTTGGGTAAATTGTTCACTTTATAATAACCAGCTGGTACTCGATCGAGGTTGCCCAATTTCTGTTGGAGTATTTGTTGTTGTGATTTGCTGTTGTTCAGGTTGTTCGGTTGTAGATAAACTTTTGAACTAACGTGTGAAATCATTTGTATTTGGAATGTTTATTTATTCAAATTTTTACTAAACTAAAAACATTGCAAATTTTTTATTATTAAAGAGGTAAATACATTTATTATTTATTTTGGGAATTAAGACTTTTTGGACATATTTAAAATAACTGATCCTTTATTCTATTAATAATTATAATAATGAACAACAAAGATGATGTCACTAATTTTAAATATAACGATCGAGACAAAATCACTTTCTTAATAGATTTCATAATGTCCGTCCTTCCATATGAGCACTACATAATGGACAGAATCGGACCTTTTAAGGAAATAAATCTACAACTTGTGATTGGCTACATGGATTTGTATGCAATTTAGATAATACAAAGAATGAAGTCCTTATAGGGCACATTGAGGCAATATCAATTGTTTAGAAATAAATCAGTTAATTTTTAATCGACTGGATGAATTGAAATATAATGATAGCAGAGGAACATATATATAACTTTGGAAGTGTCGACCCCCGATATGGAAATTTCTATATCACATTTTATGGAGTATCAGTTTTATTAAAAATTATTTATGCTGGTATCACGTTCCTGATTGTACTAGGATTAATCCTTGATCCTATTTTAAAAAATCGCTTAAATTCTTTACATTAATCAACGATTACGATCATACAAAATATTTCTTCATACCAGCATTTATTCGTTGTGCTTTGCTGCACAAACATTCTCGTCAATCCAAGATCTCGAATGATTTAATATTTGCATTGCATGGACTTCTTCCCTTGATCCTAATCGTCCTACATTTTTCTAGTAAAACTATTTGAAAACAAACTTTAGAACTGTCGCTGTTATGGTATATATGGTGTATAGTGGTATCCTTCTCTCTGGTCCTATCGATTCTTAAGTTTGTTCACTATAATAAATCCTAGAGGAAGTAATTGGGACCAAATTTGAGAACACTCACTGTTATAGTTCTTTAGATATTTGATAATCATTATTGGCTTTGTACGGGAGGATCTCTCTCCCTGGTCCTGTCCGGCCAACATTTTGACCAGAAAAAAAGATCCTTGAAAAAGTAATTGGAACCAATTGGAATACTCCCATTTTTGCAGTTCTTTAGATATTCGATAATTAATATTTGCTTTGTATGGGAATATCTTTCCCCTTGATTAAAACAAATACTTGTGAAAGTATTTGGAGTCGAATTTCAGAACTTTTGCTGTTATAGTTCTATAAATATTCGATAATAAACATTTCCAATGTATGTGGAACATACCTTATGGTCCTATCCGCCCTCCATAATTGAAAAATTTATTGAAAACTCTCGGTTTTTAGATATTCTATTATCAACATTTTCTTTGTATGGAGGCTAACTCTTCCCCTTCGACATTCGATGATTAAAATTTGCTTTATATGGAGGCTAAGTCTCCCCCTGATTCTATCCGCCCCACATTTTATCTTGTAAAATAGTTCCTTGGAAAAGTAGTTGGAACAAAATTTGAAAATTCTCGATGAAGTAGTTTTTCAGATATTGAATATGTTTGTGTATGGAAGTTACCTCTCCCCCTGATCCTATCCGTCCTACATTTTGTGAAGTAAAACAGTTCCTTGAAGGAATGATTAAAACAAAATTTGAATTTTCTCGCTTTAGATATTCGATAATCAATATTTGCTTTGTATGTGGAGACCCACTCCCCTTTTACAGTATCTTCCTATAGAAAAATATATATATTTAGTAACCAACGCAGAATTATAGTACAGGTGTACATTTAGACTTAGTGGAGCTAATGGGGGCTTATCCTCGTGTAATGAAAATATTTGAAACGTTCTATATTCGTTGCACAAAGTTAACCTGTAACTTCCGAACCGTTAGTCCGATTTTCGGCTGATACAATATTTAAAAATATCCTGATTCGTTATATCTGACATATGGATATTTTCTTCTAGTCGAGACCCTGAAAAAGACTCGTCGTGTAAGTTTTAGGTATATTTTACTTTAAGCCGATCTTACTCAGGTTTTTATTATAACAACAACATTACACTGATACAAGTCACATATTAGTTTTAAAGCTGAACATCCAATAAACTGATCTCTTTGGTAACATCAGCGACTACTCCAGATACAGAATAATGCAATACCAATATGGTTTTTATATCTTACACCACGGCATGGGATGTAAAGGGTATATAAACTGTGTTATTACTTGTGTAACGCTAATAATTAATCATCCACAACCCTATACGAATCATAGCGATCTATTAGCAGAAAAGTTGTTGACCAATATCTGAAATAACCTTAAAATTCTGAAGAAGAAATTAACAAAATGTTATTGAATTTAGTTAGAATTACATATGATCTTTCGGATCAATATAAAATTTTGATTCATTTTGTAAAGTTTTAATGATATTGTAAAATTTCACAATACTTATTTTTATATAATTATAAACCCAAAAAATAGATTCTGCTGTCGACATTATTCGACCTAGCTCATCTCAACACTCCAATTATTTCTGTAAATGTCTTAAATATATGTAATTAATTTCATCAAAATCGTCCATATTTTTCTGTAGGTCCCAGTATCAAGTATGCAGTATCAAGTAATACGGGTTTACAGTTAGCTAATTTGAAGAATATCAGTCCAGATTAATATAGCTCCAATATAATACATCTACCTGGAATAAGGTTTTAAGCTTATAAAACTCTTAAATACAGACCAATTTTATTCGGCACAGTTATTTGTCTAATTATCTGAAATGTAAGTTAAAATTTGACAAGTATCGGTCCGTTTTTCATATGGTTACTTAATTAGGTCCATTTGTTGTTTTGAGTATAGAAAAATCGTATATATAAATCAATTGTACTAAAAAACGTCACGATTTAATTTCTTGCAGGTATATTTTGCTATAGTTTCCATTTAAAGTCCTACCCGGAAAAAGGTTTTAAGCTTATTTTATTAAAATTTTGTACCAGATTTTTTTAAACTGCCTTTAATATACTTATCTAATTATCGGGCCAAATCCGAAAGTGTTATTACCACTCAAATGCTTGTATAATCTAAATGGTAGAGGATATTTAAAATTCGACACAGCCTAATAAAAGATTATTTTATATTTAAAGAGTTATATTACGTTCCACACCCGGCTATTCAGTTCTGAAGCATATTTAGTCATTACAAACCATTTTTTTTAATCGAAACTCAAATTACATTTCATAACAATATTATTGTAAAAACAAGTAAGAATGCTATATTCAGCAATGCTGAATATATGCTATGCCCTCTACTACGAATATAAAAATGAGTTATATTTTCTACTGAACCGATTTTAATAATTTTTGGAATGGTTATGAGGTACTTATATAAATTATAAATGGTAAAAAAATTATTTTAATTTGTCGAGTTAGTTCTTCGCATGAGCTTAGATCTTGCCTCAGATTTCGATCTATATCTTTTTATATACTGAAACGATTTTGCTAGATAATATTTAGAACATTAACAAATGCTTAGGCCAGATTTTATTTAGCTTTGCCAATTATTGTAGATACGTTTGTGCCAACAATAGATAGACAGACAAACCGAACTCGACTCAGATTTTGATTTGATGCAAAAATCTTAGCGTTATACATTGAATCACAAAGTTCAGTTCTATGACTATGACTTAATAAAAATACTCCTTTTTAACATTTTTATTGAAAAATTTTATCAAAATAATTTACATAAAAATATAAAATAAATCTTTTAATTAATATTTTACTTATTTACATTTATTATTATTATTTTTTATTTGTTTTGGCTAATTTTATTAAAATATGAATTAAATTTAATATAAAACAGGTTAAAAAATAAAATATGCAGTCATGTGAATAATGAATTACACTTATTTAAAATTAATTCAAACAGATTAAAATGATATAAAATAAATGAAATTATGCTAAATACGTAAATTTAATTAAAACAATTTGTTGTTTATAAAATATACAATTTGTCTACCCTGGCGGCTAAATTGGGAAAAGTATAAAAAATAAACAGGAAATTAAATTATGTGGAAGGGTGGCATTATGTATCATGTAATGGTAAAAATTTAGTACATTAATATAGTTTTGATACATGCTTAGCAAAGACAAAAACCCAAGTTGTTGAAATGATATTTTATATTGGTGTTTTGTATGGCAACGCTGTGAGTAATAAACTTGAGATCACACTTTGTCTTTAAATTCGTTTTATTGTCAGATATCGCTATAAAAAATTTTAAACTGGACACTGTGGAGTGGTAACCTCAACTTTTCGGGGGAGTGGCATCCTACATGGATTATATATCTGAAGTCGTTAAATCAAATCGCATGTCACAAAAATAGGATTTTTTTAGCCTATAGAGTCCACGTCTAGAAAAAAACATTACCTAATAATTATAAACACTTTGACGTTTATAAACACTTTTGGGATTTTAGAAAATTGAATTTAAATTCAAAATTTTCAATAAGAAAGATCCAATTTGAGGGGCCTACATTAGGGCCTCTAAGGTTCTTCGAAACAAAACTTAAACTAAGAAATCTGTGTAATTAAACTTTTAAGAAAAATATTAATTTAAATTTTATTTCAATTTTTAGTTGAAAATAAGCGAATATGCTTCTTCGGCCAAAGAAAAACACAAATTCGTAATTTTTGAATTTTCAATTTCAGATTTTTTAAAGCTGAAAATTCAAATATAAATAACTCGTAAATTATAAGACATAAATATAACATGAAGGTCTACTTAAGGGCTACAAGGCAGTAAATATTTGAATAAGAAACAAAAATTTTTAGGCCCTAAAAAAATTGAATGTCACCCTTGTTTGTGCTCTTTCATTTCTGCCCACGAAGTTTCTTTTGGGTTAAAAGTTATAATGCTACACGACAAGATGTTTTCCTTCGATATACAATTAGTTTCTACATTACACCTTCTCTTAGTTCCTAGTTTACACTTTCGACCATTGTTTCTCTAGTTCTCTTTAGTTTTCAGTCCACTAAAGTCCCTTTGAAAGAATATAGATTTATCTTATATTTATCTTATCAAACAAAAAACCGGTTAACCTGTTTTTTGGCATAAAATCGTATTCGAAAAGGTTTTATTTTTATTTAAAAAAAAACGGGTTTTCTGAAAATTTCAGTTTTTTTAATACACTATTCACTATCCAAAAAAGCAGTAATTCTCAATACTTTGTTTTAAACTCGTTCCATTGAATTCGAAATGTGATGTAACCGCCTCAGAAATATGCTTTAAACTCCGTTTGTACGGAGGATACTTCTTTTCCGTTTCCTATTCCAAAATTGTATGATTAATAAAACTCTTACCAAAGGCAATATTGACGTGACAAATTTCATGATAATTAAAATTGCCATTTAGTTATATTCCATGTTCAAACTTTATAGTTTAAAGTGTTTGTGTCAAATATCGGTCTGAACATTGTTTTCTACTGAATTGAGTTTTTCGAAAAGTTTAAGTCCTCAAATTTTTGCAAAAATTTAGATAATGATCAGTAAATGCAATTTTAAGTTCTTTAAAACAATATAACAATCAGATAACATAATCCACTATAATCATAATATGATTATCATAATATGATTAAAGAACAACCCAGTAAAATGAAATGAAATGTCAAAGTATTCAACTATATATTTTTTTTCTCAGTGTAAGTATGACTTTAAGGAAATAATTTTTTTGTTAAGGTCGCGATTTTTTCACGGAAATATCAACTTTAAAGAGGTATCAAGCAACATGCAAGAAATTCACTAAAACTGCATGGAGAGAAAAATATTTTTGTTTTCTTATTATTCTCTTATTCTCTCTATTCTTATTGAATAAAAATTATATCTGAGTGCAAAAGAAAATAAATCCTGGGAAAGAAAATAAATCCTTCAAACATCACTGAATATAACTCCATGCATTACAAATGAAATTTTACTAGAAAAAGGTGATAAATTCCTTTACTAATCACAGGAATTATTATAAAATGATAACTTCTCATTCACTTTGTATGTTGTGGATAGTAAAATCCAAAAGAACTAAAAATGTTAAATTCAGTTGTGTAGAATCCTTAATACACTTTATATATAGAATTTTGTATGTATGAGCACATGAACAAATTCCATTCCATTTTTTGATATAAAAAATTGTAAAAGTTCTTCCTCAAATATTTGACATTAACTCAGGTATCGGTCGAAAACGTTTTGTTTAATGAGCTGTTTTAGTTTTAAAAAGGAATCTTTCGAGGACATAAGAATATAATTAGGCCAATTATCAAAAATTAACGGAAGATCGGACATTTTTAAATCGACTAAGATTTTTATTTAAAAAATACGTTTGTGCAACATACTATTGTTATTAGTTATTGTTATCGTAACAACAAAATTTGTTTATTTGCATTTTGATTTTGCATAAATAACAATAGTTATTGTTATCACCACTAAAAATATTGTTATTAAAATTAAAAATATTGTTATTGTAATAAAAAGTTTGCTTATTCGCATTGTTATTTTGCACTAATAACAACAGTTATTGTTATCGCAATTAAAAATATTGTTATTGTCACTAAAGATATTGTTATCGCCATTAAAATTATTGTTATGGTCATTAAAAATATTATTGTTGTCATCACTAAAAATATTGTTATCGCTACTAAAATTATTGTTAATTCAACTAAAAATATTTTTATTCTAATAAAAAATATTGTTCTCTTTGTTTAGGCTCTTAAATGATTTTTTCTCTGCGTTGGACAAGGAATGCCAAAGTTAATTTATTCCCTTTTCACCTCTTGTGGTGCTGGATTATATAGTAAGTAAAGAGTTCCTCCACAATTTCGTGTCCTTTGCAATCAATTTTTTCAATCATTAATTTCATTACATTTCATGCATATTGTAACTTCACACAGACCATTGAGGTGTATAGGATTTTTAATTTGTGGTTTTGTTCCACAAATAACATTTAGTCTGGTCAAGTAAAAACAGTAAACATGTTATAATCGGTCCAGCCAGACTAGGTAGTAACCTACAATTCATTGTTGGTTGTAAATAAAATTGATGAACGAACCTCGTATAATTTTATAATTTTATTCTTACGTGTGCACGACATTATTATGTTACCAATATATTCATATTAGAAATTTATGCGTCTTAAAAGGAGTTCTTCTGGGGGGGGGGTGTTATATGGGAGCTAGAGAAAATTGAGGACCAACCCTATATTTTTTCCGATCAGTTATTAATTAATAAATTTGATATTATTACAAAATCAACACTTATGTGAGTTTATGTCCTCAAAAGAGATATTTAAAAGGAGGTCAATATCGGACTTATGAGAAATAATAATCTTCATTTAATTTTTGCTTTTCGATTTCGTTAAAATCGCTTTATATTTGGGACTTTTATGACCCCGCCTTTCCATCGAAATATTTGTATGGGGGCTCTGTTAAATATTGAAACCATTATTGTCAATTTTGACAGTCATCGGGAATCAAAATAATGACACGTGTCAAATTACAATTACTTTAAAATTGAGTCCAGCCAATCAGACGTCCAAACAAAAATATGATTCTGAGTGCTCCACAGTTCTTTATGCCCCAACCGCCATTTTTTTGATGCATGATATAAGAAAAAGTAATATTCTATATTCGGTTGTATCGAGTCCTAAACACTCTTCACCTCTATAATTTTAGAAATAATTTTAAGAAAGGAATACAATATTTAGTTTGCAGGATAAAAATCTAAAATTTTTCCCAGCAGAGCAGAGATAAGCAAAATTCAATATTAAGTTTAAAAGATGGAGGATACCAACGTCCCGTGCACTATTTTAAACTTCTAAGCATGTACCGCTTGTCATTAAGGGCAATATCTGCGTTCCAAATTTCATGAAAGTTTAGCAATCCGTGTTCATTTTCTTTCAATATTAACTGGTTGTATCAGATAGCGGTCTATAATTTTGTTATTGTTCTTTTCGGTTTAAAATGGGAAACTGTACAATCAGCTCTATCAACATTAGACCGACAAGCGGACAGAGCTAAATGGATAATATAACTCCCTCTTGGCGTCATACATGAAGAGACAAAGTTAATATACTCTCTTCACCAATTGTATTGCTGGAGGGTGTGAGAAACATCAAATCATGTTAGAATTAATCTCAGCATACATATGTTTGTGTAAAAATGTATGTTGGGTTTAACAATAATAGTTTTGCGTTACAAGTTGTAATTAGCGATATATTTTTTTAATGTTGCACTAATGAAAAATTATATAAATTACTTACAATACAAGGACTAATTAGAAGAAAGAGAAAAAATGTTTTCGTTGCTAATTTTTTTGTTAAGTATAGGCAAAGGTTTGAGAGAGCAAAACAGGATAATTAAAACAATTGTAGGTAGTTCTGGCAAATACAAGTTGTGACATGTCACACTTTAACAAAAATAAAAAATGTTAACAAGTGGCAAAATGCATGTGGATATGGAAGTACACACACAAAGCACTAATTTGATAAGTGCATGCAGAGAGTACAAAACATTGTAAAGCGTTGATTTTTTTAAAGCAAAAAAAAAAATGTATAAAATATTTTTTGTCATAAACATATTATGATTGCAGAAATTAATTACAAATGTTTGTGAACATATTATGATTGTAGCAAATATAAATTATGTTTGTTAGAGAATTAACCACAACAATAGTCTGTTCTACTAATTAATTAATGAAATCTAATTGATTTAACTAATTATTAATTGTAATAGATTATGACAAAAATACTTTGCGATTATTGTAATCATAAAATGCTAAAAAAGTATAAGAGGCCACGATACAACTTCAAAATCTATAAAAGAGTTTGCCTAGAATTAGAAAAAAAGCTATATATCTTATTTTACGAGGAATTTTCTGAAATTTTCTGTTATTGTTATAATATTTGAACCAAACTCAGACAGATGTAAGATGTTTCTAATTTAATGGGGGTCAGTTAAGGTCCAGAAAAAATTCTTTTATATCACAAAAATTTATACATAAAAAATCGATGTGTGTTTATTTGCATGTTTATTTGTTTCTACTTTTTAGACGGATAAACGATTGGACCGATTTTCTTAAATTTTTCGCAGTGACTTCTTGAATGCCTGGAAGAAAACATTAACTACAATTTTGTTTTCGGATAGGGCTGAGGGGAGAAGTATCCTCTCACAAAGCAAACATAAATTTTTGAATATCTAAAAAACTATAACAGTGTTAATCTTGAAATTTTGTAGTTTCACCGAAAAAAATAAAGGGCGATAAGGATCAAAGGGAAAGGTGGGCCTCATTCAAACGAAATAATAAACTTTAAAATTTGATCCTAATCACATTGACAAGGAACTTTTTTACTAGACAAAATTACAGAGTTTAAAAAAATTGTTCCAATCACTCTCTCTTCAAGAATTGCTGCAGTTGAAAATGTGTGGCAAATATAACTAAGCTGGCGAATAATTGGGAAGGGATGTAACCTCAATCCAAAAAACTAATACGGTGAGAATCTTTCAATTTGACAAAATCTCCAATGCATGAAATTTTTCCTCAATACATGTCTTGATTTATGATTGTTTTTCTGAATCTATGAAGAAGTAGAAGTTTTGTACAGCAAAACGCACTGAGGAAAAGTTTGTCTCGCAGAAATTTTTTATTCAGTTAAAAATAAACGAAAACAACATGATTGTCGCACAGTATTTCATATGAAAAATTAAATGGAAATAAAACTATAACTTCACAAAGTGATAGCAGAGGTGTTTTTAAACCGATTTTACTGAATTGAAGTACTTTAACGTTTTACCTTTAATTTTGGAAACATGTTAAGATTACTTACATTCGCCATTACTTACAAATCGCCAATTTCAATCAAAAAACTTATAATTTTGACTCTACAAAAGATATTTTATTTTTTTTCTTTTCAACATTTTGTAATAAGTTCCTAATGAAATAAAAGCCGCAAGATCGGTCAAAAAGTAAACTTCAAAACCTTTTAAGCCAAATAGTTCTTAAACTATACGAAGTTTTTTGAATGAAGTAATTAGGAGACTGAAAATCTTTATAATCAGCTCAGATATAAGAAATCTGGATCTTTTAAATATTTTTATGACCCAAAGTGTCCTATTTTGAAACATTGAAGAGCGAACTTCATTGAGTTCACAAAATCCGAATTCAAAACTTAAACGCCTTCGCCTCTTTACGCTATCACTCTGTGAAATTTCACTGAAATTGAAAGAGTTTTTCTTTGGATTTTAAGTTGATCTTAGAAATCCGTCTATAACTTTTTACTCATCAAACCGGTTCATTTGTGTATCTGTATGTTGGAAATTTTTTCTGAATACTTTTCATAATCCTTAGCAGAAAAATAGAAGAAATGAATATATATTTAGCAGCTTCTATAAGGCCTATTTTCGTGAAAAGGATATTAAGAATCTCTCATTTTTCTATCCTTAATATATGTTACAAATTTGGCGGATAACGGTCCATTTTCTGCTATAGCTACCGTTTGCATCCGCTTTTCTAAAAGAGGTTTAAAGCTTATGGAAGACCTCACCTTGTCATTCTGTTCGTTTCGACAAGGGGAATTCTTATTATTTGTTTCCTAATTGTTGGACGGCATTACAGATTCAACAATGCCGAATATAGCATTCTTTTTTTTGTATACACTCCACTATCACAAGTGGTAAAGAGGTCATTACATGTATAACGTTAAGAAGGAATCATCAAAGACATCATAACCTTATGACATCTTATGATATGTTCGTCTGCCTGTCTGTTATTGGCACTCTTATATCCACAATAACTGACAGATATCACTGAAATTTGTCCTGAGTATTTCCTATTGCCCTGAGAAGTTTCTTGTTTAAAACCAGTAAAATCGGTTTATTATTTTAAAAGATATAGACCGATATCTGAGTCAGTTTTGTATTCAAAAGAACATCATCTGTAGAATTTTCAATTATAAATTGAAAAATTTTGTCGTAAGATCATGCTATATGCTATATAATATCACTTTTATAAAAGTTAAAGCCAAAAATAAAAAAAATCTTCTGTTCCATGGTTTCTTTGTTATATTTAAGAAAAACTGAGTATTCACTTCACACGAAACTTTTGGTGGAGGCATATCCCTTATATAGATTATATCATTGTATCGACATTTATCAGGAATATTTCCAAAATATTTCATTGTAGTTTTCAAATGACACCTTTTTCCGGAATCAGAGATTAAGCTTATGAAACCTAAAATTAGCTTCAAACTCTACAAATGTTTCCACAACATAAGAGATGGAGGGTATATAATTCAATTATTTACCAAATACGCAAATTATATACAAACTTTTCACAAAATTCACATTTTTGTAATGAACAATGGTAGTAGTTCTATATCACTGGTGGTAGACACTGTTTAATAAAGAATTTTTAATTCTAATTCAAATACAAATGCATAAAATACCACTAACGCACGCATAACATAAAATCCTTATTATAAGCTTTAAATGCAACCAGCTAAATGTGAACTAAACGCAATTCAACACGCATTATAATGATAACAATTGACATTAATACACAAATTGGGTTTTTAAAATGATAACTACACACACACGTACATACACACACAAACACGCACACAATGCATTTAACACAGTTCATAGGCATTTTATTCAGACAAACATATGTTTAAGTTGTCACAACCAGATAAATATTTCTATGTTGTATATCAATATTATTTGTGTTTAAATTGTACACGAAGTGATTAAATTGATAACTAAATATTTAAAACAGAACTTTTGTATGGCTTTTGTTTTTATTTCTTTTTCTGTAAAAGATTTTAGAAACTTTTCAAAAATTTTAAGCTTTTTTGAGATAACAAAAATTGTAAGTTGTTAAACAGCTCCGAAGTTTAAATAGATGTTTGTAGCGGATAGGAAAATAATGTTACCCCAACATCAAATACACCGATTTAATTAGGATAAATTTTTGATAATATAAGTTCATATGTCTGGCCGCCTGAATATTTGCTTGTTCATGTAACGATGTCAACACTGCACATACATCTCAAGGTTATCACAGTTGATTTTTAGCAAAATAATTAAGAATGTTATATTCGGCTATGCCGAGTCTTCAATACTCCCCACCACAAATTCGTGTGAAGTTAATACGTTAGGTTCCGTAGATATGCTAATAAAACTCTTAAATTTTAAACAATTCTATTGAAATTTGGCACCATTAATTTCTTAACTATTTTAAATTTATGATAAATTTTATTAACATGGGTCCATATTTTGATAAAGCTCCCATATAACGCCCCTTTCGGGAAAACGGGTTTGAGCTTATAAAACAATTAAATAAAAGCAAATTCTATTGGAACTCGGTACAATGCATTTTTTAACTATTTTAAATGTATATTTTTAATTAGAACAATCTTGGTCCATATTTTGATGTAGCTCCCATATCAGGCCCCTCACCGATAATAGTTTTCAGCTTATAAAACGAGTAAATAGAGACCAATTCTATTGAAATTCGACACAATTATTTTGCTAACTGTAGTGAAGATATTATATTAATTTTCCCTATATCGGTCCATATTTTCTTATAGCTCGCTTATAACGGGCTTTCTCGGAAAAAGGGGTTTAAGTTTATAAAACATTTAAATAAATATCAATTTTATTAAAATTGAGCACAATAATTTTTCTTACTATAATCAATGTTTATTATAAATATGAACAATCTTGGTCCAAATTTTGCTGTAGTTCCCACATAAGACCCCTTCCCGGAAAACGGTTTCGAGATTATGACAAGCATAATTTTTTTTGTTTATATACCCTCCACAATACAAGTGGTGAAGAAAGTATATTAACTTTGTCAATCTGTGTGTAACGCTAAGAATGAATTATTTCAGACCCCATAATGTATATATATTCTTGCTTCAAATCAAAATCTCACTTGATTTTCATCAATCTGTCTGCCTGCTTGTGAGTGTATGTGTGTGTATATGTATATCTACGGAACCTAATGTATTAATTTCACACGAATTTGTGGTGGAGGTAATTGAAGATTCGGCACAGCCGAATATAGCATTCATACTTGTTATTAAAAATTCAAATATTCATATTGACAATTTTTCGTCAATTTGAAGAATTTCCGAAAAATTTACGAAAATTTTCGTTATGCTGAACAATGGTTTTTTCATTTTTATATCATTGAACTTTGTCAATTATTGTAGATGGCAGAGTGCCAACAACAGACAGACGGACAAAGCTTAATTGACTTAAACTATGGTGTAGGATGATATAAAAATAACACAAATAACAGAAATTTTGATTTTTCGCTGCAATTGATTTATTTATATAAAATATATATTTATTTTTTATCAACACATTTCAAATTCTTTGCATCTTTGGGCAGTATAGATGAACATTCTAGAGCTGGCATAAATTTAGAACATGAAGTACATTCCTGTTGATAGAAATTGAAAAAGGGTATTTCTGGTGGACACGAATAGCTTATGGGATTATAAAGTCCTTTACACATTATGTAACTATTGACATTGGCATAATTTGGCCATAATGTGTATATTTGACTACCAACACAAGCAATATCTAACTTTTGTTTGTAGTCTTTGTAGGCATCTTTTTTATCACACACTTCAGTTGGTGTAGATGGGGTAAATATAGTACATTTTATTTTAGCTTTCGTTTCCAAAACTTTACATTCAGGTGTTGGTATATAACGTTCACATCTAGAACATTTTTGTTGTACAAAATCAAAAATAGAATATGAAATGGGACATTGTTCCAAAATTGGATTTGCTTCGCCTTGACATCTATAGTATTGTGTAACATTTTCATAATTTGGCCACAGGAAATTTATATCATTTCCCTTACACAAGGAAGTCTCATCAATTTTTGCATTATATACAGGAGTGTTTGGGCATTTAATTGCTACAACATGATGGGCTATAGCCAGTATAATTGTTGCAATTATAAAAACTAGAATTATGAAAGAATAAAAAATTATGAAATAATAACATTATTTATAAGTTTATTTACCGTTATGCATGATCTTCCAAAAAAAATTATCCAATCCAGTTAAGAAAATAATACTGAATGATTTCTGTAGCAGTTATTTGACTTTATATACTTTATTTTCGGATTCTATAGAGAATTATCTGTAGTTATTGAGAAAAGATAATAATTATCAGTTATAGAAGAATTTAAGATACCACCTACACTATCATAGGTGGTTTGGAGTAGTATGTGTTTGTGCTGATGTTTGTAAGTAAACATGGTTTTACACTATTCGTTTCGGAATTCCTGTCTAAGCAGATTTAACAATGTCCTCCCGTTATTCTGTCTGACCACTGTCTGTGAGTCCGGCTGTTCATAGAAAATGGTTATGAACACTCTACAAGTCGCAATTTTGAATATTTTGTGCCAAGAACGACGTTAAAGTGAAATTATAACAAATTTTGTATAGAAAAATATCTTCATTTCTTTAACAGATTTATTTTTTTCAAAAAAAATTTCTTATCACAAATTCTTCTATTAACTAATATACTGATTTTCTTTATTGTAGATTGAAATAATATTGATTAATTTTTTCTCAATATATGTTGTCAATAATTTCATGTTCATTTTTTTGTCACCTAAACAATAGGAAATTAATTAAGATTATTTCAACTAAAATGAAATCATTTTAGGCATTTGAACAAGAAATTAATTAGTGCAAATAATTAAAAATAATTGCTGTGATAAGAATTTTTCGTACATGTATTTTCTAACAAAAATTTATGTTGGGTATGTAAATGAATAATGTTGCAGCTTTTATATTAATATAAAATGTGTTGATACAATCTTTAAAATATTGTCCTTCGTACAGGACTACCAAAAAATTTCTACTTTGTTATACGAAATACTAAAAATTTTAAATAGTTTTTTACTCTTCACCACCACAAGTGGAGATGGGGATGTATTAACTTTATCATTCCATTCGTAATGCAAAGAAAATATCATCTTAGTATATATATTCATGCATCAAATCAAAATCTGAGTCGATTTAGATATGTACCCTTGTCTGTGGTTGACAAGATCACATCCATAATAATCTACTAAAGACAATGAAATTTGGTCTTAGTATTTGCTATTATCCTGAGAAGTATCATACTACAACCTGAGAAGTATAATAAAAAATGGTTCAGTAGAAGTTATAGAACGATAAATCGAAGTGAAAATTTTGATCACGGATTACGGATAAATTTGACACGATTAAGACTTAACATTTATCGACAAGACACGGACAACAATTTGATATCGCATAATCTGAAATGATAAAGCCTTAATAATAAAAAAAAATATGCCAGCACATTTTAGATAGAACGCTGGTTAGAGGTTTACGCTTTCAAAAAAATTTTTAATATAACATATCTCCTAAACTTTTAGACGAAATTTCATGAAGGAAATGAAAAAGCAAAGTTTGATCAAATAATCGCAAAATAAGTGAAATATATTCAAAAACACACTGGAACCACAAAAAGGTAATAAATTATAACGAAAAGTTGTGGAATTAAAGAAAAGTTTCGTTTTTCGTTAATATCGTTAATTTTTCGTAAAACTCTTCAAATTGACAGCAAGGAACTGTTTTACTGGGACAAAATGTAAGACGGATAAAGCAGGGAGTAGTTGCCTCCATTCGAAACGATAATGATTATCGAATATCTATACCTCTTTACTACAGCGAGAATTTTGTCTCAATTACATTTTTTTAATTACCGTTGATGTTTGATGGTGAAAATTTCTTTTGAGATCTAGAACTGAGTAGAATTTTTTGGGGCAGTAAGCGAATCGGGTAAAAGCATTTACATTTTCTTTGTCATATTTCATTTAATCTGAAAAAGAAAATATCCAAAATTATTTGACGAAAAAATAGTTAAATTAAGAAAAGTGTGTTCAAATTAATTTCATTTTAGTACGTAGAATTGAATAAATTTTTGTGTTATTTGCGATGCGTTACTATATATATATATATATATATATATATATATATATATATATATATATATATATATATATATATATATATATATATATATATATATATATATATATATATATATATATATATATATATATATATATATATATATATTATGGGGTCTTACATGTCTTGCCAAATTATAAGTGAATGTTCGAATATTTCAATCTTAATAACGAATTTCGCCGACTCCTAGGTTCTCCAAGTACTTGTTCTCTTAACTAATTGGAAGAAACTCAAGAATAATTGTGTGAAATCTCCTTAAAAATATTGTTCCGAAGTTAAGAAATATTTTCCAGAAAAACGTTTTCACGATGGATTAATATAGTTAGAAATTATCTAAAACCCCATTTTATATATATTACTGGATCTGGGTTTATTTCTTCTACTTTCTATAATCTCTTTATCTTAAAATTAAGCAGGTGATTGGCTTGATGTAGTAGCGAACATCTCCTTGTTGGAGTGTAGAGGCGGGGAACATTGCTAATCATTGAAATTTTCCCAACTTATAAATTTTATTTTTTGAAATTAAGTACATAAAAATTAGTTATCAGATAACACCATATAAACATATATAAACTTGAGCGTTTATCAAATATTTTGGTATTTTACTAAATCGTGTTTATTTGTTATTTATATATGAAAAAATTAATTACAAATTCTTTTTAAGGTTAAATTAAATTGTTATATGAATCACTTCTGTTTACAATATTTAGAAACACTAATAAATGCTGATTTAGTGCCGCTAATCCACCTCTAGGGAAAATAGATGAAATTCAAAAAAAAAAAAAAAAAAAATTAGTAAAGTTCTCGATTATACAAAGAGAAAGTAGCTTAGCTACAGCATTGGTATGCTGTAGAGTTATATGGAATTAAAAAGAAAACAAAACAAAAACTTGGCTGAGGTCTTATGCACCTTGTAGGAGAAACGGAAATATATATGAGAAAACCTGAGCAGTGACATATATTATAATTAAACACAATAATATGTGACTCAGAGTTTTGCAAAAATCAGAATCTGTTTAATCTTGCTTATTCTAAATTTTATAATTTCTTGAAAATTTCTATAAAAATTGTACCGAATCTTAAATACCCTCCACTAGGATTAAATTAGAAATAATTATTGAAACATATTAAAAATTCGCATATATTGGGATAACACACCTCCTATGCTTAACCCCAAAATTGTGTAGTTTTTAATATTTTGCTATTATTGTTCCAACCATGTGCCAAATTAAATATCCTGTCACAGCTTAAAAAAGTGCTATATTAAAAATTTCGTTTGTTTGTTTGTTTGGGGGTACTTCTCCCTCACGCCCTATCATTTTCTTTGTTATTAAAAACATCATTCATGTGACAAATATCGTGAAATTTATTATAGAAGTTATTGAAATATGTAGTAGAAAATATGTTACTTGTTTAAACAAAAGCCCTTCCCATGTCCTATCCAAAAAAATTTGTAGTGCGTATAGTCTTCCACAGAATATCAGACTGTCAATAATAAAAGTCAAATATTGCTTTTAGAAGACCTCAAATAGATACCGTTCGCATCCGTAACTGATATCAAGTTGTCTGTTACCTTTTGTGCTGAAATTCTATTGAATTCAGACTATTATTTTTCGCGTGAGAATGTCCGTGAGACAAACAGATGGACGGAATTGTATTCAGATATCGATTTTATCCAATAATATATGCAATAGAGCCCCGACTTGCTCGATTTGCGTCGTTACAATTTTAAGTTGCGTATATTCGATTCGTGTCGTTTTGATTCCGATTTGTGGCACTTTCATTTGAACTGCGTTGCTTGAAACTGTTAAAATTTTTTGCTGTAGCATTGTGAATCATTATAAATCATCACCTGTACGATAAGTTTCTAAATTGCTTGAAATAAGGGGAAGAACAAGGATGTAAAACACAAGTCAAAGTTAAGGTAAAGTAATACATTTGAAATTAAAGTTAGACGAAATAAAACTTTTTAAATCGGATGAAGAAGCTGTTAATAAAGGAAGAGCACTTGGACTTGCACCTACAACAGTAAGAGTAATTTACAACAGATACAGTAAATTTATCTAAACAAGATACTGTAGCATAAAATTCCTTATTGACTTCAATATTGATACATAATCAAAATAAGCGAAGAATGCCAATTAGCAGGAACGTAATAAAATGTAAACTACTAACACAACTACTAATGTTTACATGTGTCCATCTATATAGACCATATTATATGTGGAGAATTGTTAAAAAAAATCTAATCCAAAACAAAGTACCTTCAACTATAGATAAATAAACAACAATTTTAACAATATTCTCTCTTTCTATTTACGACCTTTTCCAATGTTTTATTTCACCATTTTTCCTGTCCAAATTCAATACTGAAAAAAAATATGTACAGAAACCATAAGGCAGGACAACGATGACGACAACTGATTCTATGAAGGACTTTTCTTTTTTTCTAAAACTATAAAATGTTCAACATTTGGCTAAGAAAAATCATGTGAAACAAAATATTTTTTATAGGTTTTATGTTCATGTTTATGTTGTATATCCTTACAGAAGAAGAGGAAGAGAAGTTGGTAGTATGAGTATTGTTTTCAGAGGACCAACTGTAGTATACAATTGGTACTTGTTTGGTTGATGTAGGAGTAAAAGTAGTTTGATTTTTTATACACTTTAAGCGAATAAGGCCAATATAGGTTTAGACTTGTTTGTTGCATGTAGTTGTTATTGATATTGTTGTCCTTGTAGTTGTTGTTGTTGTTTTTGTACTACAAGTTAAGGCAATAAATAATTTTTATTGTTGTGCACTTAAAATGTCTTATGAACAAGAGGACCGCTAAAAATTGTTACAATTTACTTGTACACCGTTTGTAGAGAAAAATCTAAAAACGTAATAGAAAGCGAATCGTCTAGAATTTAGAGAATTTTGTAGTTTTTTAAATCAGATTTATAACACTTCTTCAAATTTGAATTTAAATTTAGCATCTTGTATTGGCTGAATGTATTCAAGAATCTCTAAGAAGAGCAGAGCAAAAGTTATAAAACACCATATTGTAATGTAGAAAATTATAGATGGCGCTGTTTGCTTCCGGAAATGGATTTCTATGCTCATGAAATTTAGACTTATAAAAGATTTAATGGTGTCAAATTTATTTAAAACATATCTTCATATGTGCGAATTTTCTGAAACCTTTTTAGACCCTCTACATATAATATGTTTTTCAATCAAATTATTAAAATTTTGGCGAACTGGTATCCTCTTCCAAGCGGAATTTTCAATATGTTCCCTCAGTTATTTCTAAATTGATCGATTTGAAGGGTATTAAAGATGCGGCATAGCCGAATATAGCATTTTTACTTGTTTTCAATAATTTTGTTAAACATTTGAACTGTTGTATACACACAGAGAAAAAATATGTTTGCGGTAACCATAAACAAGAAGCAACATAATATTGTTATTAGATATTGTTACCGTATCAAAATTTTTCTTTAATCATATTATGATTAATAAAATAAGTTGTTATCACCATTAAAAATATTGTTATTTCAATAAACAAATATTGTTATTATAATAAAAAGTTCGTTTATTCACATTATGATTTTGCCTTAATAAAAATAGTTATTGTTATCGTCACTAAAAATATTGTTATCGCCAATAAAAATAAAAAATTTGTTCCAATAAAAATATTGTTATTTCAATAAAAAATTTGTTTGTTCGCATTATTTTGTTATGAAATAAAAATATGTTCATATGAAATATTCCGGAAATATGTAAATAATTTGAAAATGTTTTCGTCATATAAACTTATTTATTTTTTATTTTTAATTAATGAAAATATTAATTTAAATATGTTTTATTTGCCATGTCAACACAAAATGTAAAAACTTGTAAAAACAGCATTTGTTAATATTTAGTTTCAGTAAATTGAAAATAATATTTTGTGCTTTTAACAATGTTTTTTATAAACTGTGATCAGTCAAACATATTTCCAAACATATTGTGAATACAATATTTATTTTATTAAATAAAAATAATTTTATTACAGCAACGAAATTGTTATCAAAATAAAGTAAATTCAACAATAAACATGTTGGTGTTAACAATTAATGTTTGTCGCTAATATATTAATATATTAATAAACAAGAAGCAACATAATATTGTTATTAGATATTGTTACCGTATCAAAATTTTTCTTTAATCATATTATGATTAATAAAATAAGTTGTTATCACCATTAAAAATATTGTTATTTCAATAAACAAATATTGTTATTATAATAAAAAGTTCGTTTATTCACATTATGATTTTGCCTTAATAAAAATAGTTATTGTTATCGTCACTAAAAATATTGTTATCGCCAATAAAATAAAAAATTTGTTTCAATAAAAATATTGTTATTTCAATAAAAAATTTGTTTGTTCGCATTATTTTGTTATGAAATAAAAATATGTTCATATGAAATATTCCGGAAATATGTAAATAATTTGAAAATGTTTTCGTCATATAAACTTATTTATTTTTTATTTTTAATTAATGAAAATATTAATTTAAATATGTTTTATTTGCCATGTCAACACAAAATGTAAAAACTTGTAAAAACAGCATTTGTTAATATTTAGTTTCAGTAAATTGAAAATAATATTTTGTGCTTTTAACAATGTTTTTTATAAACTGTGATCAGTCAAACATATTTCCAAACATATTGTGAATACAATATTTATTTTATTAAATAAAAATAATTTTATTACAGCAACGAAATTGTTATCAAAATAAAGTAAATTCAACAATAAACATGTTGGTGTTAACAATTAATGTTTGTCGCTAATATATTAATGTTTGCTACGAACATATTGCGAAATAATAATACAACTTAATAATAAAATAATACAATTTAAGTTTTTCCGATTGTTTTGGAGAAGTGCAAGTTTCTGGTCTTGGGGGAAAGCTCTTCTGAAAAAAGTGGTTACTAATATTTGCAAATGAATAGAAAAGTTATTGTAATGAAAAAATTCTAAACTTTTACTTTTTTTACTATTAAAGCATGTAAATAAAGATTGTCCTCATGGAAATGGTGTAGTATTCTACAATGTATACGATACCCTTAACAAGCAGCTACCAAATGTTTTAGAAACAACAAGAGAAATAAATAAAAAAGGTGTTTGAACAATTTTGTTAAAATTGTTAAACAAAAAAAAATGAAGTAAAAAGAAAGAACAAAATGTTGCTCTAATTGATTCCCCTTAGGAATATTTCTTTTGTTTGTGAATGTGGGTGTTTGGACATGATTTCTTTCTTTTTTTCTCGTAACAAAATTATTTTTATGCTCTTTTTTATTCTTAATTTTAATTTAAGTGAATTTTGTTTAAATGTATTTGTTGCTATTGTTTATGTTGTTGTTTTTGTGTCATTATGTTTATTTGACTTGTTTTTGTTATCTTATGTCCACCATCTAGTTAAAACATTTACATAACAAGGACATGAAGTATGAACAGTGAAGAAGACCAAAACCATCAAATGGCATATTATTTTAAATGTATGCGCTAATGCGCCTAACATTATGCTTTAATATATTGTTTATACTCTCTGATGACTCTTATATTGTGTTGCTGTTGTAGTTGTTGTTGTTGTTCTCATTCGGTATAACATTTTAAAATAAAACAAATAAGAATGCTATATTTGGCTATGCCGAGTACTTGGTACCCTCTACCACAAATGCGTGTGAAGTAAATACGTTTTGTTTCGTACACATTCACTCACAGATGAATCACTTAATGAGTCATTAAATTAGTTATATTTTTGGCTTTAACTTTTTTGCTAATAAACCCTTTTCATTAATATTTGGAATGGCAATGTAGTACATGTAGCTTAATATTATAGCAAAATTTCATTCCAATTTGTCGATTAAGAATTGACAAATTTACGAAAGTTCGTTGCTTGAATCGGTCTATATCTTTACGATTTTACTGGTTTTAAATAGGAAACTTTTCAGGATTATAACAAATAATCAGGCCAAATTTCATTGATATCTGTGGATGTGAGCATTCCAACAACAGAAAGACGGGCAGATGGAAGTAGCATAATCTAATCAGATTTTGACTTGATGCAAGAATATATATACATTATGGGGTTTGAGACGAGTTTTTCTTAATGTTACACACGGAATGACAAAGTTAGTATACCCTCCTCCACTTGTGTGTTGATTGAGGGTATAATAAACTTAATTTCATTGTAACGTTGCCACATTTTTGTGATTAATTACTTGTTTCTTAAATGTTGGCATGTTTGCATGATCGCATGTTGTTGTTTTTTTTAGTTTTTGTTCATTCAATTTTAATATTCTACTTTTTTACTTTTTTTTTTGTGTTTTGTTTTGAGGGTTTTTTTTTTATTTTAAAAATTTTATTATGGAGGTTGTAGGACAAAAAAGAAGAGAAAGAAAATAATAAATAAATTTAACCTGAGACCATGAAAAAATATTGTTTTTGAGTTAAAGTTTTGTTTTTCATTTATTTGATTTGGTCGTCCTTAACAAATTTATTCATTAAATTTTATTGAAATTATTTATTTGGGTTTTAAAATATCCGAATATATATTTTAATTTCCAGAAACTTAATTTCTATATTTTACTAAGGACTGAGATCGATAAATTCTTAACACACGTTTTCCATTAAAACTTTTAACGTTAAAATATTACTCCATATTTTTTGATCAAATTATCTTTGTAAAACATGACAGTTATTATATTTGATGTCAGACAAATTATTATATATAAAACGGGTGACCAGAAAAAAGTGCGTATTAAAATTATTAAATCTGGTTCTACAAAAAGTTTTCCAAGCATTCAATGGTCTGCCCACAAACTGTTTTAAATATTATTAAACGTTTCCAGGATTCAAAAGGTTGCTTTCGATATCGGTCTATATCTTTTAACACACTGAATCTAGTTTGATGGTTTTAAATAGGAAATGACAAAGTTAAGATATCCTCTTCACCACCTCTGGCATTTAATTTTTGTAAACGAGATTTTTTGTTTCTATTTCATTTTTCGTTTTTCTTTTTGAAGGGTGGAGAGTGATTCTGAAAATCATAAACATTTTAACATTGATTTTTATGCCACAACTGGTGTACGGAGTATATAAGAATAAAATACAAATAAAGTTTTATTTAATAATATTTTAAATAAGGTTTTAATTGATTTAATTAAAATATTATTTCAATTCTATTAAATATTTTCTTATTTAATTTTATGATTCCTTAAAATTAAGTTATGAGCGTTTATAGGAATATGCACAAGTGTAGACATCCTAAAAAATTTATATAACAACTTTTTCACCCAACGTTAATGTGAATACAAAAACGCTTTTTATAAAAAATATTTAGTCGCTTTAATAATGACTCCTATTTTCCCTTGACTAATATTTCATAATTTTCTGTTTATTTGATTATTATTTTTTTATACTCACATTTTTTTATAGTTGTTTACATCAAACAAATTGCTGCCATAAAAATTGAAAATATCTTGTTATTTGTAAAAAATGTTAATTTCATGTTTTGTAACTAAACAAACAGAAATTATTTTTTTCTTAAATAAACAAAAAATTATTAGGAATTTGAATTATTTGGCGGTGCCGCATCTGTAATACTGTATGCCATATGTATATGTGTAGTAACAGCATGTTGCACAGCTCTAATTCTTTTTGTGTCTACTGTCAGATTACACACTCATGTGTCTCATAGGCAGCATGTGTGTTGGAGAGAAACAGTAAGTGACCGATATTCAAGAAATTAATAACATAAAAGAAAAACGGTTAGAAAAATTATTATGACGACTTTCAATAATGTTGGTTCCGTTTTTATCGGAGCTATAGCAAAATATGGTCCGAGATTGGTCAAGTTAATAACTTACTATCAAGACAGTGAGAATTATTCTGAATTGCAATAAAATTGGTCCATATTAAAGGGAGTTTTATTATATTCCGAAAAGGATTTTATATGGAAACTGGGCCAAAAAAAGGTCCCAGCAAAATCTAGTTTCATTCGATTCAATATATCAAAATATATATGTGGCAACTTTTTGAAAACTGTTTTCAAAATTGCTGCCAATATGGCTACTGATTCGCTTTTGAATCGATTTTCATTATTATTTGTAGGATGATGAAGTCCATGATTATTGTTTTTTATGACAAATTTTGAATTTGGAATTTTATAACTTTTGTGCTAATAGACCGATGTAGCTGCTTTTAAATGAGAAACTACTTATGACAACAATGAATGTGGCCGAATTTTATTGAATTCAGAAAATTAATCTTGGTGTGAAAAGTGACAGACAGGCATAGCTCAATCGCCTCAGATTTATGCCAGAATATATACTTTATGGAGCCTTAGATGATTCTTCTTGGCATTACACACGGAATGACAAAGTTAAAATACCTCCATCACCAATTGGTGTGGTAGAGGTTGTAAAAATTTTAAGTTAACTTAGATATCGAGCTATGAATTTTTAATCAAATTCCAGAATGAAAATGCGTTTCACACAGAATGAACAACATGATATACCATCGTTCACCACATTTGGTGAAAAATACTTTGTTGTATTTAAACTTATTTTGTGAAATCCTCTTTCTAGACTAAAATAATTCTCTCATACACGTCTCTCACTCCATTTTATTACTTCTATTATTCACTGTAATTTATAAGATTTTTTGACGTTTACTTTTCTTACGTTTTTTTCCCATTTTCTCTTTTTTAGCTGAAATGAAAAATTGCAATTATTAAATTATTTCAGAAGTTGCACGCGTGCGTGTCATATATTTTCCATTACAATAACTCACGTTTGTTTTTCTCACTCTTTTCTTCCTTTCGCTCCTTATTTAACATTTATATTGGCCATGTGTTTGTTGCAAAAAGGAATTCTATAAAGATTGTGAATTTTTTTAGGTCCTTTTGATAAGTTTACGTATGTATTGGGTATACAAGTTAATAATATAGATTCGTGTCAAATAAAAGCATGGTATTTGGAAGGTACACATTCTATTAATTTTATTCATTGAATCTGACAGAGGTGAACAGCGATCTTCAATGTTGTTATGAAAAACCCTGGCCGATGAATGCGAATCTTCAATGGAAATGAGATCTTCAAAGTTGGAAATGTTGTTTGAACACTACAAAAAACACTTTGTATCATAATTGTAATGATGATAATTCATTACGATAATCGCAAGTCCTAAAATTCATTCGTTAAGCAGGTTTTCAATGACTTCAAAATAAAGTTATCAATTTGGGGAAATGAAAAGTTTGTTCAATATTACACTGAACCATAAAATGTAGTAAATTGAACGAAAAAGGGCTTAGAATTCAAGAAAAGTATGTTAAATACCAGCCAACCAAACTTTTGTTCATCATAATGAAAATTTTCGTTAATATGACTATTTTAAAAATGCGGTTAACTTTATTACTCAAATTGAATAATAAATTTTTCAAGTCGAGAAAAAGAAATCTTAATATTGATGAATATTAATCAATTGTAATTTAAATTTTAGTTAAATTTACGAAATTTTAGTTGAATTGATTAAAGAATTACGTTAAATTTGTACAATAAATTAATACATAAAATATTAAGGACTTAGGGAAGGAGTACTCCCCATGCCAAGCAAATATTGATTGTAGAATATCTTAAGAACTGTAACAGCGAAAATTTTAAATGAATGAATGAATTTCTCAACTTCCTGTACAAATTATACGAGGGATAGGATGAGGGGAGTAGTAGTCCCAATAAAAAGCAATAGATTTGTACTATTTCATTCGAGATCAGGACTAAGAAATTTTTTTTTGAACAAAGCGCACCGGAAGACAGTTTAAGATAATAATTAAATAGTGTAAAAAACATAACAGACGAATAATAGTGCAATGTCAAAGGGCGGTAGTCAGCCAAAAAAAAGTTTCTTACATGTTTGTTGATCAGCTGATTTTCCATTCGCATTTTTATGAATTTTTATCCAAAATAATTCTTTAGTTTCATCTATATTAATTAGAATGTTATATAAACTATTCTGCTCCTGTTTGTATAACTTTATTCAGTTTACAATTTCAATACAAAATTATTTGAATTATTATTATTTCTTTCGCTAAAGATCTACGAAAATAATTCGTTAATAATAACTACGACATTTGGTTCAGTGTATGATCTAATAAAACCGTATTAGATGATCTCCGATCTGTCGAAAATAATTTGTTAAAAAGCAGTTAAAACTACTTCGTAACGATAAGGATCATGTATCTTATAGCCCAGATCTTGCCGCTTACAGCTATCACTTGTTTCCATTGGTGTGGAACCTTCCCTCTGACCTACGTTTATTTGAGAATAAGGAATTTTTCAAAATGATCAAAAGTGACAAATTTAATTTCTTGTGAAAATTTCAGTAAATTCTTTATTGAAATTTGAATTTTTATTGAAAACTTAAATTAAAACAAGAATTTGATTTTTAGTGAAAAATTTAAATTTGAATTTTTAGTAAAAATTTGAATTATTAGTAAAAATTTGAATTTTTAGTAAAAATTTGAATTATTTGTAAAAATTTGAATTTTTAGTAAAAATTTGAATTTTTAGTAAAAATTTGAATTTTTAGTAAAAATTTGAATATTTTGTAAAAATTTGAATTTTTAGTAAAAATTTGAATTTTTTGTAAAAATTTGAATTTTTTTGTAAAATTTGATTTTTTTTTTTGAATTTGTGTAAAAATTTGATTTTTTTTTTGTCAAAATTTTAATTTTAGTAAAAATTTGATTTTTTTTTGTCAAAATTTGAATTTTTAGTAAAAACTTGAATTTTTTTTTAATTTGTAGCAAAAATTTTAATTTTTTTAAAAATTTAATTTTTTTGTAAAAATTTTAATTTAAAAATTTGAATTTTTTGTAAAAATTTGAAATTTTTATTTAAAAAATTTGATTTTTTTGTAAAAATTTGATTTTTTTACTAAAAATTTGAATTTTTTTTAGTAAAAATTTGAATTTTTTAGTAAAAATTTGAATTTTTAATATTAATTTATAATAAAGTTTTCAAGCAAAATTTTATCATTATGAACCTGCAAATCCAATATGTAAAAATTTGTGCATGTATATTAGTTGGAATTAATCACTTCTTGCGGGAAATGTAAATTTAAATGTAAACACGATTAGATTTGTAGGAATTTGCTAATTTTATTATTTTTCAACTTTAATTATTATTTATGATTGAGTTGGTTTTTCATTTTATAGGTTAATTCGAGTTTTATTTTTTGTTATTTACTCGTTTGTACAAGTGGAAAGAAAAAGTTATGTAAGAAAAGACTGTTGCATACAAAATCATTTTATTTATTCTGCAATTAAATAATTAATTGATTGCAATTATTTTAATCAATTAATTTTTTTTTTGCTATTCTATCTTTCCAGGTAAATAAAATTATTTATATTTTGTAAAATTTCTTTATGAATTTATTATGAAATATAAATTTAGCTAAAACTAAATAAAAAAGAGTCTAATTTCCAACGGAATTTTTAAAATGATCAAAAGTGACAAATTTAATTTCTAGTGAAAATTTTAGTAAATTCTTTATTGAAATTTTATTTTTATTGAAAACTTTAATTATAATGAAAATTTGATTTTTAGTGAAAAATTTAATTTTTAGTAAAAATTTTAATTTAAAATTTAATTTTTTTTACTTTTTATCAATATCCAATATTACTCACATATTAAGATGTGTTTACTTTTGTTGTATGAACTTTTAGGTGTTTTTGTTATTACATTTTTTCCCTTCGCTAAATGAGAAAAAAAAATAATTTTTCTTCTCGATTTGAAAATAGAAATTTTGCTCTAAAAATTTTCATACTCTGGCAATAATGCATTTTAAATATATAAATACTTCAATAAATATATTATGTATTAAATAAAATATCTTAAAATCGTACCACACAATATAGAAGTTATCCCTAAGATATTTCTAGTTAAATTGAAAACACACACACACATTCTTACATATATAAATACAATTATTTGTTACATTTTAATACCTTTACATATCAATAACTTGTAAATGTTACAGATTGAGAACGACAAAGAAAGAAATCTGAAATTATTAACAATAAATTGATATATATTTTTCACTATAATTAACACACATACAAAGGAAGAAATATATAAAGTGAACAAAACTTTAATACAAATTTATATTCAGGATTTAATTTTACACATACATTCTCATTTATGATGTTAGAAAGGTACTCACTCAGTAAGTCATCACAATCATCTTTCTTTAATAATTTTCGTTTTCATAAAAATTTTCCTCCTTTTGTTATCATGTTGATTTGTTCATTTTATTGGTGAAATTAACTAACAAAACGAAATATTCATACGAAATTGTGAAATGAAATTTAATAAATTTTAATATGAAAACTTGTGGTTTGAGGTTAACAGTGATTATTTTTGATATATAAAATTCAGATTAAAAATTTCACATGGACATATTTGAGCTGTTTTCCATCAATTCGTAGAAGGTTCTAAAGATTTCTAAAGTTGGTCATCTCGCCTACGAAAACTTTTTAAAAAATCGCAAAAATCTTTTTTAAGATTTTAATAAAAGAACTTTACAAGCATATGTCTCTTGTAATTCTTCACAAAATAAACTTACATTTAAAATGGACAGGGTTAGACGAGATGTAGCCTCTACTCAAGGCAAATATCACTAATAGAATAACTGAAGAACGATTACGGCGAAAGACTTTCATTTTGGCAAAATCTCAATTGCTTGAAATTTTGTTAATAAAATTTCTATTTATATCCTTTACCTCACTGAGTCAGAAGTTTGTCATTCCGTTTGTAATTTCTACAATTTTCGAAATTGATTGAGCTATTTCCGTTTGCTCGTTTATCCGTGTGTCGGTTGAAATGAAGTTTATGCAGCCGATCTATAGTACACATATATGATATGTATATCTAAAAATTGGAAATTCTTTTGAGAATTTTGCTTAAGAAATCCAGGGAAATTGGTTCACAAAACTGAAGGTACCCCAAAACTTGTTCGGGTTTTGTATATATTTTTTGAAGAATCTATAATAGTTAGAGACAGTAGATTTCAATAAATTCAGCGGATTTATGCGCTGAACACTTGAAATGAATGGGACCATTAGTTCCTGAATTATAGGCAAAAACATATTTTCCTGTATTTTTAACCCCCTACGAGAACTGTGGACTTGGTTATGGCACTGATTGAATTGGAATTAATCACTTCTTGCGGGAAATGTAAATTTAAATGTAAACGCGATTAGATTTGTAGGAATTTGCTAATTTTATTATTTTTCAACTTTAATTATTATTTATGATTGAGTTGGTTTTTCATTTTATAGGTTAATTCGAGTATAATTTATTTGTAATTTACTCGTTTGTACAAGTAGAAAGAAAAAGTTATCTGAGAAAAGGATTAGATGTGCATCTTTTAGACACTGTTGCATATAAAATCATTTTATTTATAAAACCTTTATCTAAAATTTAAGAATCTATAAGGTATTTATGAATTTAATATGAAATATAAATTTAGCTAAAACTAAATAAAAAAGAGTCTAATTTCCAACTATAATAGTTAGAGACAGTAGATTTCAATAAATTCAGCGGATTTATGCGCTGAACACTTGAAATGAATGGGACCATTAGTTCCTGAATTATAGGCAAAAACATATTTTCCTGTATTTTTAACCCCCTACGAGAACTGTGGACTTGGTTATGGCACTGATTGATTGCATTTTTTCTTCTCGAACCTAATCTTTTTCATTCTTCAAAATCGGTTCATAAACCACCGGGATATGGTCAATTCTTTCCTTAAAAATTTAGTCCCATGTGGTTGTTGTTTATAACTATAGGAAAACAATAACAACGTTTAAAGTAATACAATAATATAATAATATAATACTTAATGTTAGACATTAATTTTTTACTAATGGGTGAGAAATATGAAGACATAAACTCGATTGGTTCATTAGTTTCCGAGATATTGACAAAGACTTATTCTGACGCTCCAGGGACAGCTACGGACCCAGTTGCCATACAGAAAAATTACAAATTTTTTCTTCGAATTTTTTTTTTTTTGCAATTTTTAAATCAGTGGTTGTTGTTGTTGGAAGTTTAATAAGAAATTACCAATTTAATAATACCGATATTAACTACTTGTGAAAAATGGGTGACCTTTTTATCATGACATGTTTGTATGATCGAACATAAATAAAATATTTCCATAATGATCAGTAGATTTCTGCTCATAAGTCAACAGAGAGTGAGAGAGTTTTTCTTTTAAAGATTTATTTTTCAGCACTGCGACGAGTCCCAATTGACATACATATTATATTTCAAGAAAAAAGATCTCAAAATTAAGCATAACATTTAAAATCCGGTCGTAACAGTCTTTAACAACCTTTTGCTGTAATTTTTACGACCTGTCAATAATAAGTCTTACTTCAAGTATTCATGTTGCAGAGTAGGGACTAGATGATTGTATACAGTGATATATTATTATGTCATTAGGTTATTTAAATCAGTGGTGGCCACCCATACTACTATACATTTGGCTGAAGCAGCAAAAAATTACATTGACAAAATTCTAGCATTACTCAATTCGAAGAGATAGAGAGCAGAAGTTGTTTACAGTGTACGTGTAAAGTAAGCAGAATTTGTAGTCTGAACTTTCGAGTCGGGAAATGTGTATTTTGGTCATCAGTAATTTAAATCGTTTTAAAATCTAGAATACTGAAAGGATCTCAATATAAGTAGTTAAAATTTTTTAAAGTTTATTTTAAATTTCCAGCTCTGCTTTACTTATGTACATCTATACCATTTTACATATGTAAAATTCGTAAAATACTTGTGTATTTCATATTGTAAATGATGTTCGAGAATTATTGTTGTTTTTATTGTATTATATATTTTACGTTCTGAAATTGTGATAGTATTTATCTGCTTTTTATTTTCTTGTTTCTTTTAAAAATATATGTCCATGTATGTGTATTTGATGGATGTATATGAACAGAACATATAATTGACATCTTTTAAATATGTATGGATTATAATTTATATTATTGACATACATTTCATTTACAGATTCATATGATTTTTGTGACATTTTATTTTTAATTGTAATAAATTTGTTAAGTATTTCTATATGAAAGATACGACACGATAAGATAGGAAAAGAAAATGTCTTATACTGAGGAAAATATGGTTTTTTCTGTTTGTTATAATTAACATTTTAAGCCAAAGAAGTTTTTATGTATAAAATTCAATTCATCACAAAACAAGTTAACATGTTATAGTCGGTCAAGACCGACTATGTAATAGACTACACCACATTGTTGGTTGTAAATGACTGCAACAAAAATATTGTGTACGGACCTCGTATTTTTATTTATGCTTACGTGTGCAATATATTTATTATGATACTAACGTTTATGTGGCAGTTTTTCTGTATGGTTATATGGATGTTGGAAAAAATTATGGTCCGACCCTTGAATATTTTCACACAGTGGTTTTGCCTCATATTTATCTTAATATGACTAAATATTTTTACAATACCCACGTATATGCGCGTGGTTGTAATGGACCGTTCCAGGTATAATTTAGCAGATCGTTTTAGAATATAATAAGACTTATTTTTGTCAAATTTGGTTGACATTGTTTTATATTTAGGCATTTTATGGAATAAAACGCTAATCTTGGAGGACATATGTATGGGACCTATATGAAATAATGGACGGATCATAACCAATAGGCACCGTCCTTGGGCCAAAATAATAGTACGTACAAAATTAATTCATTACGATATCTTTCAAACTACGATTTGTACTTTGTTAAAAAGCTGGACAGACGGATGGACTTGCTTAATACGACTCAGGAAGTGATTCTGAGCCGAACAGTATACTTAAAAGTGATGGTGGGACTATTTTTACACTAATGCATGTTACTATAAATGCATTAAATTTTTTGCTCTATTTTTGAAGAATTTAATGAAAGTGTTTCTGTGAAGGAAAAATAATGGATTTAAATAAAACCATGGTACCCAGACTTATTATTTTTAAATACGATACTGTAAAACACTAACAAAACATGTTTATACACCACCCATTTAAGGCATTATTCAGTTCAAAAATAAGATGTTGGAATCTGTTACAATTGGTTATTTTGATATAAGAACAAATACATATTTTGATAGGATCATAAGAAGATTGCACGGTATATGTTTTTATTGGTTAAACTCTAGATTTTTATTAAATAAGCATTTTTCTATAAATTTATAATAATAAAACTAAAACCGGTTAACTGTTTTTTTTTACATAAAACCGCATTCGTAAACGGTTTTTATGAAAACCCCATTTTTCGAATAAATCGAACACCGGTTTTCTGAATATACTTGTTCCATGCAATCACCCTTTTAAATATAACTTTAAAAGGCATAAGATTTAAATAAACCTCGCAACTTAATGTTCCTAAATTTACGTGGGTCTGTTGATAACCTCTTCGAGAGTCTATATAATATCCTCAATATGTGTAATTATTTTAAGAACAAGAGCAAGATTTTTCCATGTATTGTATATACACTTTAAGATCCTATAAAACTAAGGGATGTATTAGTTTAAAATTGTGTTAAAATGGTTCAGATAAACTATTATGCATCGAGCTTATCAAAAGCACATAATAAATTTAATATCCTTCCTCTCACACTCATCCATGTTACATGTTTCCCCTTCCTTTTCATAACATTTTCATAAACAAATAAATAATTCAATGTTTTTTTTTCTAATGCCAACAATCAATACATCAAGTGTATTATTTACTTATGTAAATAATGTCAAGATGCCATATTAATGTCAAAATACAAGATTATCAAAGGGGTAACCTTTAATATTGATAGCTTGTCAAAAATTTGTCTTTAATTTATACATATACACATGTACGTATTTACTTGCAAATAAAAAATCCAAAATCCAAATAATTTAACAAAATACTTTAAGTCGTTTTGTAATAAGTGCTGGAATATATGATCTTAACTTATTTTAATTTTGATTTAAATTTTCTACATAAAATAGTTTGTCATTTGACATTTCATATAATTTACATCCATCATCAAATGACCTAATTCCTTTAAGGGAGAAAAAAAACAGAAAAGTGGTTGACCACATACAAACCACAAATTTATGTAAATAATATGAAAATGTTCAACCCTTTTATTGTCAAATATCCTTTATATCCTTCTTATATTCTTTATATGTTTTTATATTTTTTATTTTTGCTTCCTGTCAAGTTCATCATTTAATTTAAGGACAACAATTTTTATTCGTTTTTGCTTTTCTTAGGATTTATTTTATGTACAACTAGTTTTACTCGGTGCGCTTTGCTGCATTCCTAGTTCTCGAAAAACATTTTAGAAATCACGTTATATTAAAAATGTGATTGAGAAATCTTAAAATTCTCGTTTTTATAGTTGTAGTTCATTACATATTTGATAATTAATATTTGATTTTTATGGGGGATACCCCTCCTCTTGTTCCTATTCACCCTTTATTTTGCCCAGTAAAACAGTTCCTTGAGAAAGTAGTTGGGACCAATTTTGGAAAGTTCTCGCTGTTTGAGATCGGTTAATATTTAATAATCAATATTTGCTTTGTAATGGGGGTACCACTCCCACTGATCCTATTGAACTTTTTTAATAGCCTATGTTACTTTCGGATACATATATACATACATACATACATACATACATACATACATACATACATACATACATACATACAACCTTTTATATATATAGAGGAGATAGAAAAAATATAGATAGACATTTACTTTCTTTTTTATTTGTTGTTGTAAATGACAGTCGCATTTAAATGTCCTTTGTGGTGTATATAATTTTTGCCTATATCTCAGCTTACGGTATTATGTGGGTTAAATAAATGTATAATAAGCAAAAGAAATCATTATAAAACATCCTAAGAAAGATCTACTTAACCCAATAGTTTCTTAAACCTTTAAAACATTTTCCGTAAAAATTGTTAATGGAAAACTTTTAAAAAGAGAAAATTATTGTATTTTTTATTGATATTACTTGATTTTTTATATATGATAAGCTCAAAGTCCAATACAATTCGAAAAAGAGTGAGATCGACAAATTCTTAACATACATTCATGTTAATAAAAGCAAAACTCACTGAAATTACATTTATAATTTTTTATTTGATTGAAATAATTTTTAAAATTTACAAAATATAGTTTGAAATCACTATCGATGAAATTTTGAACCTTTTTGGGAAACACTTCCATTAATTATTTTATAATGCTTCCCATTACTTTGATCGAACAGGTAGTACAACTATCCGTTATCTATTTTGTGCTCTTCAGTTCTCTTTTAACAAAAGCACAATATCTCCCAATGGTCTTTGTTTAGGGCAGTTTTGAAAAATTGCCATTCAAGAACTTGTTTGCCATAGCGACAGGATGCAAAGTCAGGCCAAAAATAAGAAGGCTACATTATTTAGACTTATGAATGAGAGCCGCGATGTTTTGTTAACGTTCCTTGATGTAAACTTCGGTATTACTAGAGCCCGCTGTAACAAATCATTTACCTCACAAGAACTTTTTGGGAAATTTTGATTGCCATAACCATTCCCTCGAGCATCAGCAACACAAAGTTGTTGGTTTTAAATTTGTGAAATTTTGCTGCATAACGAAACATCAAATATTTTTTTTAGAAAAGTTGACTTAAATTTACGTGCTCTGTTGTCGCGTTCTTGTTAGGATTATTTTCACCATTATCTTAAACTTTTCCGAGCTCTGAGCTAACGAGTTGCCTTCCTGCCGCATGTGTCTATTTTTTGGCTTTAGAAATAATGTGTGGAGCATTATTTTTATTCGAACAGGGTTTTTATCAACGGACGAGTTCGCCCGGTACTGTTTAATAACATTGGAAACAGTTCGTTGGCAGACCTTTGAAAGTTTGACAAATTTTCTGTAGGGCCAAGTTGGGTTTTGTTGAAAATATTTGAAAATTTTTATATGGACTTTTTTCTGGTCACTTACTATAATCAGATTAACAATTTTTTTGTTTGACATTAAACGTAATAACTGTCTTGTTTTCAAAAGGTAACTTGACCAAAAAATAATCAAATAATACTTTTTAATACTTGTTAAAAGTGTTAATGAAATAAACGTGTTTTAAGAATTTTTCAATCTCACTCGTAAATAATAATTCTCTATATAAAATCATCAACACATACATGTTTCTATATGTTCATTATGTGTTGGTGTGAATTGTAATTTTTATAAAAAAAAAAAAAAAAAAAAAAAACAAAATAAACAAGAACTACCAGGATGTAGGATGTTACAATGAACGTGTTAACTTTTCATTTATATCATTCGTGCGTAAATCCACATGTTGTCTGTCTCTTCAAACTCCTATAAATATGCTACAAAAGGTTATTCTTCTCATTGTTCGTTTAACATTTACATATGTGTATATGTTTGATAAGTTTTTTAAATACTTAAAGAGATATATAATCTTATAGGTGGTCACATTCTCTGAAATGATAATTATAGTGAAGTGAAAGCTTGGTGTGAGCAAAGTGATGTGATAAAATACAACCAAGTCATCATTCATGGTCCTAATATGTATCGTGGAGAGACTATATTAGAGGCAATAGGTTACTTTCTATGATAAGATCATTTAGAAAAGTAGAAATGTAATAGTCGGTTAAGCCCGACAATGTAATACCCTACACCACAATTCTATTTTTAAAAATAGTTGTTACGAAAAATGCATTAACAAGCCTCGTATAACAAAATTTTCTGATTTTTTCTTAGGTGTGTAGTACATTATTTTGTCACTAAAATTTGTGTGAAATTAATACGTTTTAAAATGAATTTTGGTGAAAGATTATATGGATTGATCCTCATAGAATTTTGCTCGACGTTATTGTTACAACACCAACTAATATGTGAGATTTTTGCTCCTCAAAGTAATATTTGTAAGGGGAGTTTTACGGGACCCATGAGCAGTAATGGACCGAACCTCGCATAATTTGGCACATCATTTAATATTATCATTCGTTTATTCTCACAAAATGGTACCGCTGTGATAATAATGCGTATATTTAACATTTATATAACCAATAAATACAGTACCAAATTTTTGAGTCCATAATTTCCCACCGCCTTCACATAAAATACCCTTCTCGGAAAATCACCTTAAGCTTTTTTAGCAAAAAGAAGAAAAAGGTGGTATAATTTTAATTTTATTATTTTCAAATCAACAATTTTTTCTGGACTTTATGTTTTTTCTTATTTCTGAACGAATTTCTAACGAAAATGCATACGAAGTAGTTCTGAGGTCGGGTTAACACATTTGCGCTAGCCCTATTGGAATTTTGTTATTTTTCAGAATTGTTTATATTTTTGAGAGAAAAAGGTTGCCAAAGCTAAAATCGTTATTTCTATAGAATGAATTTCAGTGAGATTTCGTACAGGAAATTAAAAATGGCGGTGTTCTCCAAACATCTTCTCTTCTTTCCCTATAGAAATATTATTTTATCAAAAGAATTCTTTCATTTCTTTTAAATTTTCACCTATTTTTTACATTCCAATTTGTTATCCTTTTTCCTGTTTTAATTTTGAATTTTCTAGAAAAAATAAAAATGTAAAATAAATATTTTTTTTCTTAAAAAGAAGGTAAATTTATGCAGGTTTCAGTTTTTCTTCCCCAATAAATGTTCACATTTGGTTTTTATTTATTTAATCTTATTAATTTATTTCCTCCTTCTCCTTCGTTCTTTCTTCATCATCTTCGTTTCTACCACAACAAGTGGTGAAGAGGTTATATTAATTTTATCACTCCGTTTGTAACGATAAAAGAAATCACCTCAGACCCCATAATGTATATGTGTTTTGCATCAATTAAAAATTGAGTAGATTTAGCTGAGTTCGTCTGTTTGTCCTTCTATCTGTGTGCCTGCCTGTCCGTTGTTGGCTCGCTCACATCCATAATAATTGTTAAAACTTAATGAAATTTGGCCTCAGTATTTGTTTAAGGCCTGAGAAGTTTTCTTATTAACATCAATAAAATTGATTTAGTATATCAAAAGATATAAACCGATAACTGAGCTAATCTCTAAGTTCCAGCGTCAATAAAAAATCGACAAATTAGAATGAGATTTTGGCGTAATATAAAGTTATATGTACTTCATTACCATTCCAAAAATTATCAAAATCAGTTTAGTAGAAAAAATTTTAAAGCCAAAAATATAACTAATTTTATTAAGGAAAATGGTTATAATACGTTTGTGAGTGTATGTGTGAGTGTGTATGTACAAACATAACGTATTTACTTACATGCAATTGAAGTGAAGGGTATTGAAGATTCGGTATAGCTTAATATAGCATTCTTACTTGTTTAAATTATAAGTTTAATTTAAGTTTTTTTCCAGTGAATCTTTTGCATTTAATTGCTTCAATTTTCATTTAGACATACTCACTATTAGTTTATACCATATACATACATACATATATACATATATCTGTTATATAAGTAAAAATGTAAATCCTAAGGTGGTTTTCTGCTCAAATATTATATATTTTTTATTAAAATAATTTCAAGAAAGAAAATTTATAAAAAGAATATAAATCAGATGAAAAAATCTTTAATTATTACTTCAAACTAGAAAAAGTTTTCTTTTTCTTGTTTTTTGCCTTTAGTTTCCTGTTTTTTTCTTCTTCCTAGTAGTTTTTCTTTAAACTTATTTGTTGTTTTTGTTACGTTTTTTATCATAAGAAATGAAAAACCGCAGAAAATTTCATCTTGAATTACAATTATGCGGGGTTTTTCTTACGTTTCATTATTTAGTTTTTTTTATTCTCAATTTCATATTTCTTTGGCAGTTAATCTTTCGTACATCTTTGTTTAGTGGGTATAGAGTTTGAGGCCGAGAAAGTTTTTACGATTTTGTTGAACCCACATAAATTTGATTGTAATGAAATGTTTATTTAATTTGCTGATGCACATTAAGTGATGGAAATATTCTACAGAGCGTTTATTAATATACAGTGATCTTTTATCAAATTTGAATTAAAATTATTGATTTTGTTAATGTTAAAATTCCGTCGTGTTAAAACTTTTTCTGTATTGAACGTAATATTTACAAAGAAAGGCATTTGAATAGCACACTTTAAACTTTTAGTATTTAAATCTGTAATCTATTAAAAGGAGCATATTTTTGAAAGGATTTGACATACAAATAGTGAATGAAAGTATGTTTGTCATTCGTGTATGACAAACATACATATTTTTGTATAAAATCATCCAAACTAATTGTCATAGCTTGGCCCAATTTTATCTGATTATTGCTAAAGATGTATTCAAAACCAACAAAATCAGTTATGTGTATAAAGATTTATACACCGATATTTGAGTTGGAGGGTATCTGTTGAAAGTTGTTTAATTAATGGAGAAAAATTCAAATTTTCACTAAAAATTCAAATTTTCACTAAAAATTCCAATTTTCACTAAAAATTCAAATTTTCACAAAAAATTCAAATTTTCAGTAAAAATCAAATTTTCACTAAAAATCAAATTTTCACTAAAAAATCAAATTTTCAGTAAAAATTCAAATTTTCACTAAAAATTCCAATTTTCACAAAAAATTCAAATTTTCACTAAAAATTCCAATTTTCACTAAAAATTCAAATTTTCACTAAAAATTCAAATGTTCACTAAAAATTCCAATTTTCACTAAAATTCCAATTTTCACTAAAAATTCAAATTTTCACAAAAAATTCAAATTTTCAGTAAAAATCAAATTTTCACTAAAAAATCAAATTTTCAGTAAAAATTCAAATTTTCACTAAAACAAGCAAATTTTCACTAAAAATTCAAATTTTCACTAAAAGTTCAAATTTTCACTAAAAATTCAAATTTTCACTAAAAATTCAAATTTTCACTAAAAATTCAAATTTTCACTAAAAATTCAAATTTTCACTAAAAATTCAAATTTTCACTAAAAATTCAAATTTTCACTAAAAATTCAAATTTTCACTAAAAATTCAAATTTTCACTAAAAATTCAAATTTTCACTAAAAATTCAAATTTTCACTAAAAATTCAAATTTTCACTAAAAATTCAAATTTTCACTAAAAATTCAAATTTTCACTAAAAATTCAAATTTTCAGTAAAAATTCAAATTTTCACTAAAAATTCAAATTTTCAGTAAAAATTCAAATTTTCACTAAAAATTCAAATTTTCACTAAAAATTCAAATTTTCAGTAAAAATTCAAATTTTCAGTAAAAATTCAAATTTCCAGTAAAAATTCAAATTTTCAGTAAAAATTCAAATTTTCAGTAAAAATTCAAATTTTCACTTAAAATTCAAATTTTCACTTAAAATTCAAATTTTCACTTAAAATTCAAATTTTCACTTAAAATTCAAATTTTCACTTAAAATTCAAATTTTCACTAAAAATTCAAATTTTCACTAAAAACTCAAATTTTCACTAAAAACTCAAATTTTCACTAAAAACTCAAATTTTCACTAAAAATTCAAATTTTCACTAAAAATTCAAATTTTCACTAAAAATTCAAATTTTCACTAAAAATTTAATTTTATTGACCGATCCTCATAGAGTCTGATTATATGATTTGTGCCAGTATAAACTATGTTTAGTTTAAATATTTTCTTCATATACACTTATATTAGAAATTTACAGGTGGTTTTCAGAAGTGGAGCTTAGGAGCTACAGGAATTAATTGATGTTTTCTGGTTGCATAAATCTAAATCCTAAGAGTAATAACATTTTTTGAGCATTAAGTACTTTAAAGTGATTTTTCTCAGGTGGGTGAGGATTTTGACTGGGACAAAACTCACTTTCACCAAATTTAATTAAAATATCTCTATTTCTGTATGTTTAATGAGCTTTGAAGCCCATTCCGAAACTAAATAGGCTGCTTCCTTGGGCCACTTAATAAATTGTACCAACTTTCATTAAGATATCTCAAAAATTGCGTATTGTATTTATGAGGACAGCCAGCCCGACAAAAAACAGACAGACAGACGGAGTCTGAGACGAATGGTATACTTAAAAGTGTAACACATTTTTTTTGTTAGTTACAAAAAGTAAAAGTGGACCTCAAAAGTTGGAAATTGCGTTGAGTAGTTTCTAAGTTACAGATATATGAAAACAAGTTTTGGAATAAAATTTGAACTAAAATTCATTAATGTAGAACTTTAATGGATCCTATCAAGTATCATAAATTATTTATTATTTTGCATTTATTTTTGCTATTTATTTTCTCACAGCTGTGTAATTATTTTAAATACATATTTATATTTTACTTTATGTATTTTTCTATTGTTCTACTGATAATGTTTATGATGTTTTACAGTTCTTTTTTTTCGTTTCGTTATGTTTCTTACCGAGGAGTTCGTCTATTCTGTAGCCATTCATTCTATTTCCACTATTCATTCTTTCTCTTTCATAATTGTGCTTGTAAAAATTATTGTATTGTTAAGCGCGAAACACAAGTTAACTGTAATTGAGTAATCACTGCGAAAATATTAAAGAAAAAAATAAATTTTGCAATAAAAACACCATAGACCAAAATGGGGGTGAGCTATTAACGACTACTAGAGGTCGGTACTGGGAAATAGATAATAAAACTAATTTCAAAATAAAAAAGAAAACTATATTGAGAGAAATAATTGTGTCTTATTTAGGGCATTTTGGTATTTATTGGTAAATATTTAACTGATTTTTCAAAACTATTTTAGATTCCGAGATATATGACTTTGCTAACAATGAAGATCCTAGTTCGTTATTATTTATTATAGGGTATTAATTGCCTTCAAATAATGGAATATTCTTTTTAATGTTGCCCAACGAAATTATATTAAATTCATTATACCGTATATAACACCAATAATTGAAGACCCCATAAGGGGTATATAATTGGTACCATATCGAATTGTGAGTAAGTCTTAAGAATAATGCAAGATTCCTTTCGATGATTAATGGCAATTTGGTCACTTTGTCGAACAGGAAGTCCATTTATCACACTTTTGGACACTTCTTTTGTGTTCTTCAATTCTCTTTTAAGAGCCCAATATCTGCCTTTAGCTCCCAACAAGTTGGAGGATTTTAGCACAAATAAATCTTTATTGTTTTTTGTAACACTCATGGTCTTGTTTACCATCATTTTTCATTCCTGTGTTATGGAGTAGTGTATCACATAGTCATTCTTAACTGATCGCTACACACTTACTCGACTTTTTATTTAAGTTGTAAACAATGAAAATGCATAATTCTGCATCTGGTCAAGATTTCTTAGTTAAAAGTTTTTTTTCTCTTTTTCTTCCTTTTTGTTGTTGTTGCTTTTTATTTCGCAATTACTCATTTTCCTTGTGTTTTATCATATTTAGTTTTTCATTCTTTTGATGTTTTTGTTTGAGTTTCATTATTAAATAGTTTTTTTTTGTTTCCCATTTTTCTCCATTTCTCCATTCATAGTTTGTTCTTGTATTTAGTACTTTTGCTATTGACTGTATATTTGATGCAGTAAAACATTAATTAACATTTGTTGTATAAAACTTTCAAGTTTCGACCTTATTAAATTTTTTGATTGTAATTATTTTCTTTTTTTTGTTTTTTTTTTTGGTAATTTTACATAACGTAAAAATAATAATGATTTATTTGCCGAGTGTAAATGAATCTGTTTTAGTATTAGAAACTTATAACTAATTTAAGTGCTTTTCTTTATTCTACAAATTACTAAGGTCTAATTTATGAAGGAACGAAAAGTAAATACTTTTATAATCTCTATTTTCAAGGACTTAAGCATTGTTGTGTTTCATTGCGTAATATTTTATGTGCTTTTAATATCATTGAATCAAAAGATATTACATCATCAGCTTAAAGAGAGATAATACACTTACGAAAAATATTTGCAAAATTCGGTGGAATCGTTTTATATTTAGGACTATACACTGCATCGAAAAAGGAAGTAAATGCAATGAAAAAGGACATAGAATTGAAGAAAGAAACCTTTAGTTATCATAACGAAAATTGTCATTTGTTTTTCGTAAATTCTTCAAATTGACGAAGATTTGTCAATATGACAATTTGAATTCGTTAATAAAAATTAAATTAAATTAATTTGAATAATATATTATTAGACATTATTCAATTTAAATACTATATATTTGCTTGGATCGAGAAAAGAATTTCGTTACGTTGTAATAAATTAATACATAAAATATTAAGTATAAAATATTTCATGTAAAATTCCGATAGGATCAGGGAAAGGAGTACTCCCCACATAAAGTACATAGTAATAATAGAATATCTAAGGAACTGTAGCGAGAATTTTTAAATTTCTCAATGACTTCCTCAAACAACTGTTTTGCTGGACAAAATGTAAGACGAATGGAGAAATAACCCACATACAAAGCAAATATTGATTATCGAATATCCATAGATCTACTAAAATGAGAATTTGGTCCTAATTATTTTTTTATTCACTTCGATTTGTGAAATTTTATTCAAGATCTAGGACTGAAGTGAATTTTTGTGCAGCAAAGTGAACCGGGTAGAAGCTAGTCTTAGATAATAATTTAACAGTGCATAAAACGTGATAGACATCTAAAAATAGTGCAATTTCAATAGGACGATAATGAGCCGACCTGCTTGTATTTCTGATGAAATGTGTCTTACATGTTTGTTGGTCAGCTGATCTGCCATTTTCAAAATATTCGTTTAATTTCAATCGTATTAATTAGAATGTTCTATAAATATTTTCCCCCTGTATGTATTAAATATATTCAATTTAGATTTACATTATCACATTTCATTTATTATGACAAAGAAAACAAAAAAATATTTGACGAAAAAATTAGTTAAATTAACAAAAATTTTATTCAAATTAACTTCAATTTTTAACGAAATTTTATTCAATTTGAAATCTTTTACTAACAAATTTTTTTTGATTAACTATTTTGTATATTTGAAGTAAATTCTTCAATTTGAAGAAAACTTCTGTTAAGTAGGATAAAAATCTGTTTAAGTTCTATGAAAATTTTTCGTTAATATTACCTACAACATTTGCTTCAGTGTAAGAAATAATGAAGAGATATTAACCAATAGGCATACTTCAACCTATGTACCAAATCTCATTAGGATATCAGCTAAATTGTGACCTGAAATTATCACCAAAAATAAAGCGTTCGCCCGGTTGTACATCCATAGTTTTTTAGTTTACTTTGCAGATTTTTTGTATTTCTTTGAAAAATTAACCAAATTTTGTGCTTTGATTCATGAATTCTAGGAAATATGTTTCTATCAAAAAATTAAAAGTCTACTGAAAAAAAAATATTTTTTGAGTTATGACTTTCTTGCAGCAAATGAGCTATATGGAAAAGATTAAAAGAGTTCAGACACCAACCAATTTAGCAAATATGTTGGATTATAAAGTCAAGATTAATATAATCGAAATATTTCACTAACTATTTAAAATATACATAAAATTCTAGATTTATTATTTTAGAGCGCTTATTTTACAAAAAATGATTAATGACACTTTAATGATTCATACCAAATATATCTGATAATGCGGAAGACTGAAGGCTCTTGAGGCAATAGAGAAAAAAGATTGCTCCATTGATGTACTATAGCGACCGACATCATGTTTTACGTAGATCGCGCCCAAAAACGTACATTTCAATCTATAATATAATAGAGCATAAATGGGCTTTTTATTTTGATCCCAATCATATTGTGAAGGAACTGTTCTTATAGACAAAATGTAGGACTGATTGGATCAAGAGGATCTTATATCTAAAGAACTATTGAAGTGAAAGTATTAAGGTTTAATTTCAATTACTTTCTCAGAGAGCAATTTTACTAGATAAAATATAGGATGAATAAATTTAGGGAAAGATGTTGCAAAAGCAAATATTAATTGTTCCAATCACATGACATTTTGGATTATAATTGGCGAATACTTAAAAACTTTTGTAGTTAGAAATCTTTAATTTCCAGTCATTTACTGAGAAATAGGTTTATTTGGGAATATAGATCGTAGAAAATGCCAGGAAAAAAATACCTACTACACAAAGAAAACAGTAGAGTGTCCAAGTTTTATCGGGGACAGGTGAAAGTACTCTCTATCTTAAGAAATTGATCGTATTCGAATATTTTACGAACTATTGGAGCGAAAATCTTGCAATTTTGCCAAATCTCCAATATATCACATTTTTTATACAATTCGCAATTTACTAATTTTTCTAAGTCTATTAAGGAGTAGAATGTAAACATTAGTCTATATTCTTCCCGTTATCATTCCAAAAATGATTAAAATCGTCTCAGTTAAAAAAAAAATATAATTTAAAAACTCAGAGCTTCCTCAGAAATCTGTCTATAACTCTTTTTCGATTGAAACCATTTTGCCAGTTTAGTTACGATACTTCTTAGAATAATAACAAATACTCCGACCAAATTTCATTGAGCTTTGTCCATTATTTGGGATATGAGCGTGTCAACAACAGACAGACAAACGAATCTACTCAAGAGTTTGGAATGATATGGGAAAATCTTCTTAAGATAATATAGAGTAAATTTACTCAGATTTTGATTTGATGTAAATATATGTACATACTTTAGAAGGGTCTTAGATGATTCCTTCTAGGCGTTATGAACGAATTGATATGGTAAATATATACCATAATTGGTGAAGAGTGTATATAAAGGGAATCCTTTATACATACTTTATCCTTATTATATAAAATTCAAAATATATTATATTACAAATTTAATATTTTATTCAAAATGAATTCTATAATTGATAATTTCTATTAATTCCTTACACTCATACGCCTTCTTTTCTCTACGTAATATCCTTTGTTTATTATATACAAATTTATTTGTAACTCATACGCCCAGCAGGTTACTTTCTATCAGAAAAATTTAATTAAACGTTATCGCAAACACACACATACAAACATTTACTTTTGTTTTTGTTGCAAAAAAAATGTTATCTCTTTGTTCTTTTGACAAAATCATTTATATGAATTTAATCTCATTTCTTTTGCATGCTTTTTTATTATCTCTATACACAGTGACATTATGTCTCTCTCTCTCTCTCTTTCTCTATTTGCCTCTTTTTTTCTGTGTGTATATGTCTTTGTTGCTGCAACCATGTATGTTTTTGTCACCTTAATTGTGTAGTTAATTATGTTAAAATGTTGAGAAGAAAAAACAACATTTAATGCAGCAAATAAACTAAAAGAAATGAAATTAAAAATATTAAAATATAAATAAAATGATTATAAAACACGCCATAAAGTATACTCTATTAAACCATGTTTTATAAAAAGCAACATATACACATGTACATATGCATTCAGCGACACAGACGTAATTTACATACATGGAATAGTACAGACATTTAATTATATTTTTAACGTTTTTCTAGTTGTTACAATTTATACTTGAGTTTTGTGTTTTAATTCTACAATTGGAGCAGTAAGAAACCCAATAGGAAATTTAGGAAACAGAACAAAAGTCAGTTTATCAAAACATTTACGGTTAACTAATTCAGACAATTATGTTTGTTCAGAAAAACATCTATATTTCAAAGATAATAATTTAAAAGGTTTTAGATTATGAAACCTATGATATCTCATCCACACAAAGGATTATTATGACTATTTTATTCTTCTATTTATTTTTTCCAAAAATGTTCCAATTGGTATTTTAATATGATTTTATGTAAAAACATTCTTTGAAACTCTTTTAACCAAATGTCTCAGTCACAGATTTACTACATAACTTCACCACCATAAAAATGTTAAAAGACATAATTCCAAATTTTATTTATAACTAGTTTCTAACAGGTGCGCTTTGCTGCAAAAATTCTCCACTGTCCTTGATTTAGAAACGATCATAAATCGCGACCTGTATTAAGAAAAATTTTAATGCAAGAGAGATTTGGCAGAATGGGAAAATTTTCACCGTAGTGGATCATCAAATATACGCTTACTAATATTTGCGTATATGTAGTTCTACAGATAATGGATAATTAATATTTAGTTTGTATTGAGGCTTCCTTTTCCCCTTATCCTATCTGTCCTACATTTTGTCTAGAAAAACAGTTCCTTGAGAAAGTTTTTAGTAAAAAATCTAAATAAACTGTCATCAAAAATTCTTTAGATATTCCATAATTAATATTTGCTTTGTATGGGGTACCTCTGCCCTTGCTTCCATCCGCCGCATTTTGTATTTCACAATATGTTCGTCGCAAACACTTATATATTCGAGGCAAAGATTTATTGTTATCAATAACATGTTAATAGTTGAATTTATTTGATTTTGACAACAATTTTGTTGCTGTAATAATTTAATTTTTATTAAATAAAGATATTATGGTTGCAAAATGTTTGACTGATCACAATTTTACAAAACTATTTTTATTAGGACAAAATATTATTTTCAGTTTACTGGCAACTGATTATGAACAAATATTTTTTTTACAATTTGCGTTAAGATGGAAAATAATATATATTTGAATTTATATTTTCATTATTTATAAGCACAAAATATGCAATTAAAATAAATAAAATTATATGACGAAAATATTTCAAATAATGATTACATATTTTTCAAAATGGAAAATTTATTAAAATATTTCATATGAAAATATTTTATAAAAAATAATGCGAACAAAGAAATTTTTTACTGAACTTTTAATGTTTTTTTTTTTTAGAACAACAATATTTGTAGTGACTACAACAATAACTATTGTTATCAATGCAAAATAACAATGCCAATATACAAGTTTTTTATTGCCATAAAAATAAATTTAGTGGCTATGAAAATAACTATTTTTATTAATGCGAAACAAATAAACAAACTTTTTATTGCAATAACAACAATTTTGTGGTGACAACAATAACTATTGTTATTAATGCAAAATCGCAAAGCGAATAAACAAATATTTTAGTTACGGTAACAATATCTAATAGTAATAGTATGATGCTTCTTGTTTATGGTTACCGCAAACATGTTTTTTGTCTGCGTGTTGAGAAGTAATTGATACCAAATTGTAAAACTCTTTAATAATTTTTTTATATATTCAATGATAAATATTTGCTTTGTACGATTTGGATTTGCTTTGTACCAATGTTTTGTTTTTGTAATCAGTTTTATATATAGATTTTAAGAAATATTTTTCATTTTATAAATTTTACTCCGAAGAACAAATTTTCTTTAAATTTTAGAATATTTAACGATGTCCCTCTGTCCCTTTCTTCCTTGACTGTTTCAGATATTTCGATTTAATTTGACAACTATGATTTGGGAAAAGGACAAAGCCGATTTGAAATGATTATGTTCTGGAATTTTAATAAAAATTTACAAAAATTTAAATAATTTTCACGAAAAATTCACATTTTCAGTTTAAATAAATATTTCGCTATATTTTGAAATTTTCACTAAAAACTCACATATTTAAATTAAATTCGAGATAAGGACATTATTATTTCACCAAAACTTCACACTTTCACTAAAATCTTCACGCAAAAAAAATAAATAAATTTTCACTTAAAATTTAAATTTTCACCAAATTTTTACTAAAAATTTTTTTATTTAACAAAAATATGAATTAAAAAAAAAACAATAATAATTTTTGTCTAAAATTTACATTTTTTTCATTGTCATTGAATTTTAGTGAACGATTATTTTACTAATTTTGGTAGACCAATTTAGTACGCAATCGGAAGAATTCATTGTGTAGGATCTATAGAATCGCTGCTGTCGCGTGGTCGATATTTCAATGATCACTGATGCGAATTATTAATAAAGAACAGTATTTTAACTATTACAATATTTAAAGGACTTAAGAGAAGAAAAGCCTGATATACATTTAAAATTAAAATGTGGGCTTAAATTTTTAAACCGAATCGCAGATCAGTTATCAGAATTTTATGTCAGTTACTTGTATAATCAATTTCAATATTTTTGTATTTCTTCAGGTTTGTTATCAAATCATTTTTAATAATTATTTTCAGAAAAACTAGAACACTAAATAGTTTAAATATTGATTCTGAAAAAAAAATAATTTTTAAGTAACTCTTTCCTTCAAGATTCTGAACGATTGTTTTTAAATTGAATATCTAAAGTTAGTGAGATATAAATATAATTAAATATATAAATATTGAATTTTTTGTTCTTTTAGTGAAAATGTTATATGAAAAGCAATAAGAATTTCTACAACTTCTTTACTTTGCATGTCATTTAACAGTTTCCTTAAAAATATTTGTCTTTAGTTACATGCATGTAAAATAACATCATAACATTTGTAATATAACCTCAAAATGAATGAATCCAAAGTAAGTAACACGTAAAAGGTACTATATGTGAATTTCAAATACCCTCCGCGTATCAGTAAAAATCGAACAACTCCCATTTTTGCACTTAGAAAAGTCATTGTACATGTGAAATCGGTGTCTTTGTAGAGAAATTTTCAGTTTTCCACATCGGATTAGATTTTCTAATGAAACTGTTTGAAAGTGTCAAAGGATATTAGATTTTCAAATACGGAGTGAAATCGACAATTTTTTAACACACACTTTCACCCAAGTTAACTTTGTAAAACATGTCAGTTATTTGTTTGATATCAAACGAATTAAGCTGATAAAAATGAGTGATCAGGAAAAAAACGAACTAAAATTATTTGATATCTTCAACAAAACCCAACATGGTTTAATGTCGGCCCTGCATTTAATGGTCCGCCGTCAAGATATTTCCAATATTATATAACAGTACCTAGGGAACTTGTTTTTTGAGAAAAAAAAACCTGCTTCAGGTAGAAGGAATGGTCAATATGATGTAAAAATTGAAAGCCATTTCAAAAGAGCTTCTAACACATCCGATAGGAAAGCAACAACTCAGCAACATTTTGAGCTAAAGACTGAAAATCTTGCTGTCAGGAATGTTTATAAAACAGAGGACAGAAATTGAAGTCAAGTTTTTTAAAAAAGGGTTTGCTAGATAATAGATAAAGATACGTATGACAGTAAGTAGATTCATCACAACGTGCAAATGTTAAAGTAAAGTTTAAGACCTAAAGCAGACAAAATTCCCAAAAAGTTCTTCGTATGTCAAGCAATATGCGTTCCGACAAATGGACCTAAATGTTTGTTACAACGAACTTTATAAATACCGTAATTTACAACAAGGAATGTTAACAAAAAAGGCTGCTTCTGTTTATAAGACTTCATAATGTGTCCACTTTCCATTGGCCTGACTTGGCATCCTATCACTATGGTAAACAAACCATTGAGTAGAACTAGGATAATAACGCGACATTTTTATCAAGAGCGGCATATCCTTCAAACTTCCCAGAGCCCCTGTAAAAAAACTGGAGAGCACAAACAAAATGTTCGAAAGTGTGAAAGATTTTAGATTTTCGATCAAAGTGGCAAAAAGCATTATTAAAAAGTTTATGGAAGGGTTTTCAAAAAAGGTTAAAAATTTCATCGCTAAATGTAAATATATGAATATATTTATTAAAATAATGCTACGAGTCTACTAGTATTTTTTGTTTCTGCCAGGATACCGACAGAAAATGTCTCCTGACGCTAATCTGATCGATCGATTTAATTAATTTTTAGAAAAGAAAACTGAAAAGACAAGGTAATATTACATACTCTACGAAGTCGTATTGATATACTCGGAATAACATACTTAATATACCCCTTCTTGAGGTGTAGAATAAACAAGAAAAAATAAGTTAAAAATTACAAAAATGTAATAAAAAGTAAAAAATTGCAAATAAGTTTTAAATTTCTTTTACATGTCAAATTTCAGACATTTTTGTTTATACTCAAATGATACTTGTGACTTTTTCTTCTCCTTCATTTATTTCTTATTATTACAACTTTTTTTGATAAACTTTATTTATTTATTTTTTTATTGCATAAACTATAAAAGGAAATTGCATTTGAAACACTTTCTTTCTTTTATATTTCACTTTTGCCAACAAATAGATTTTCAATTGTTTTGCTGTAAAAAAAAGACAAAAATCAAATAGAAAATTGAAATAGAAATAAAATAGACGATTGAATTGTTGTTACACATTTAGACAAAAGAACAATAAATAAGTAAATAAATAAATATCTGTAATATATGTAATATGAGGTCATATCACACAATAACAACAAGAAAAAATATATGTAAATACAAACAAAATGGTAAAATAATAAAACATATAAAATAAAATTTAATATTTTGTCCCTGCGCTGGCAGAAGTTCCTATGTGAAGATTTTCAAAAAAAATATTTATTATTGCATATGAAAGCCCTAAATTTTATTGGGTTTTGGATTAACAAAATGGTCTATGTAACAGCAAATAAAAAAATGTTCCAACAAATTGTCTACCCTGAACTAAAAAAGGTAGTAAATATAACGAAAAAGATTGTAGAATTGAAGAAAGTAGGTGAAATAATAGCCAACGAAACCTTTATTCATCATAACGCAAATATTCGTTAATTTTTCGTAAATTTTTCCAAAAAGCGGTTAATTTTAATGAATATTATTCAATTTGAATAATACATTATTGAAATTGACAAAAAATATTTATATTGATGAATATTATTCAAATTTAATATCATATTTATGTCAAACTTGCGAAAGTTTGGTTGAATTGAGGAATTCTTTCTTTAAATTGTTCGTTGAATCGTTGTAATAAATTAATATATAATCTATTAGGAACCAATGCAGGGAGTATACCCCATACAAAGCAAATATGGATTACAAAATATGTAAAGAACTTCTACAGCGAAAATTTTCTAATTTGTTTCTCATGGAACTGTTTTACTTGACAAAAAAAAAAAGAAGGATAGGATCAGGGGTGAAGTAACCCCCATACAAAGCAGATATTGATTATCGAATATATAAAGTTCTACTACAACGAGAACTTGGTCGCAGTTACTTTTTTAATGCACCTCGATTTGTAAAATTTCTTTCGAGATCTAGAACTAAGGAAAATTTTTGTGCAGAAAAGCGCACCGGGTAGAAGCTAGTTTTAGTCAATAGTTAAATAGTGAAGAAAACATAATAGACAACTTAAAAGAGTGCAACTTCAAAGGACGATGTTGAGCCAACCGGCTTGTATCTCTGATGATAAGTTACTAACATGTTTTTTGATAAGCTGATCCTCCATTTTCATCTATTTATAAATGAATTTTATTAATATTAATTAGAATGTTTTATAAAATATTTACCTCCTGTATGTATAACTATATTCAGATTAATTTTTTTTGTTATATTTTATTTTATATGACAAAGAAAAGATACAAAATTATTTGACGAAAAAATGGTTACATTAACAAAAATTTTATTTAAATTTTAGTACGTAAAATTGAATAAATTTGTGTGTAATTTTACTTACGATGCGTTATTGTCATTTTTACTAAATATCTATTGATATAACATATTTTTCGTTAATTTTTTAAGGAAATTTTACTCAATTTAACATCTTTTACTAAAAAATTCTTTTGATTAAATTTTTTAGTATATTTGAAGAAAATTCTTCAATTTGAAGTAAGATTAAGTTAATTAGAATTAAAATCTGTTTAACACTTTTTTGTTATTTTTTTTTTACAGTTGTAAAGACAAATTTTAAGAGTTTTGAATAGTTTCCAACATGATCGGAAAGAAGTTATTTTCCCAAATTATATATTTTTATGTTTAATTTTCTTGCAAAAGTATGCTTTGGGTCTTGAGGTGACCGTAGAAACCGATGTGTAAGTTGATTGTTACTGAAACGATTTTATTGATTTTATATCAAAGTCATTATTGTATAAAATTTGGGGAATTGTTATTGTATTGAGTTTATAAAAGCCAGACAGAAGAAAATCAATTTATTCTCACTTTTTATGCTTGAGAAAAATCTCCAAAACTGGAGACATAAATCGTCAAGTCGTTCAAATTGCCATTTAGTGCTCATAAATTGTCAAAATAACGATGAATAATCAAATCTGACAACAGTGTATGAGTTAAACATTGCATATATTATAAAGTTGTATCTATGACTTCAATGAAAAAATATTAAGCTAAAAATAGTTTCAACAAATTGCCTATGTAAAGTTTTCTTTATTTCTTCCAAAAAAACATAATGGGTTTTTTTCATACCACATAACGCAACATTGTAACCTTTACAAAAGTGACAAGATATTTTTAAAAAAAATATGCGCTAAAATTACGAAAATAATAGTCAAATAATACAGTTTTTTTTCCGTTGATAAAATTTTAAAAGAATTTACATAGGAACTTTTGCCGCCGCAGTGAAGATTTGTTACTATGGCAACTAAGAAACAGAAATATAAACTACTCACTTTAATCATGTTAAATACCAAAATATGCTGAGTTATATTGCAATTATGATTCAAAATGAAAAATAGACTTTTTAGGTATACATTACCAATATGTTACATATCCTTTTTACTTTATATTCAAGTACCTCTCGTAATAATGTAAATGTAATTTATATTATTTTAGTCAAATTATCTTATAATCGTAATAAATTTAGGTTAGACCCAAAAGTCTTAAATGCACACTGCTGTAAGTTGTCATACTCAAAATTAATTTTCAGATTATTCTTATCGAATAATAAATCATTTTATTTTGTGTGATCTCGATATGTATTGTGAGAAAGCCTAGTGTTACACCTAAAAGTCAAAACTTATTTTTGAGTTATGAATTATATACATTAATAAAAAATTGTTAAATTAGACCAGATTTAATCAGTGACATGTGACAGTTGGCTCAGTTAGAATTTCGCTGGATATATATTTGAATTTCCGGTGCTCCTCATTTTACCCTCACATCATTTCAAAACGGTTCAGTAGAAACGAGTTGTAGCTAAAAATATAACTAAGTTTATGGCTCCTGTGTTTGCTTATACCTTTGTGAGTGTATGTGTAAGTGTTAATGTATGAAATATATCACATTTACTTCACACGCATTTGTGGTGGAAGGTATTGAAGATTCGACATAGTATTCTTACTTATTTTAGTGTTCGCTTGTTACTTCAAGGAGCATTGGGTCTCAACGATTTTGATGTTTTATGATTTATTAAAGCTTTAAGACCTGATATAGATTTTATGGTAACATATAGACTGATGTTCATAAAATTGACCACATATATTTATGTGGAATTAGTAACTAATTTTCAAATTTACATATATGGAATACAATAATAATTGTGGCGAGATCCTATTGAAGTTGTCTATAGGGGACATATATTAGTGTTACATCTGTTAAAGTCTATTCAATTTCATTCTGCTGCATTTCAAGAAAATTTATCTAAATTTAAGAGCATTTTCAGATTAAACCCCTATCACACTGAGGAGAAATAGTTAAATAAAAACACCAAAGTCTAAATTTTAGAAAATAATTTTAAAAATCGGTACTAAAAATGTTAATCAATCTTTTGTAAAAAAGGTTGGAGATATCGCAAAATTTGTTCTGTTTTTGCCACTTTCTAAAAAGGTTCAGTGAAAGCTAAAACCTTAATTACTCACTGTTGGATTCAATTATTAACGGATTTATGGTCTAAAGATATAAAATGAATCGGTTCACCATTGCCTAAGTTGGTGCGCCTACAGAGCTAAAAGGTTATAGATCTCTTATCTTATTAATTTTAGAAACTGGATTATTGGATAATTGGACCAAGTTTGATGAAATTTTCAAAGAATGGTCCCAATATATAAGTTCTGATAGGAGCAAGGGGAGGAGTACCTCCATACAAAGCAAATATTAATTATCGAATATCTAAAGAACTATAACAGCGAGAGTTCTCAAATTTGGTCCCGACTACTTTCTCAAGGAACTGTTCTACTGGACAAAACGTTGAACAGATAGAACCTGTGGGAGGGGTAAAATATTTGAACTAACAATATTTTTTTATTTTTAGAGATGATAACAGTAATTTTAGTGGTGATAACAATATTTTTAGTGGTGATAAGAATATTTATAGTGATAATAACAATAACTATTTTTATTAATGCAAAATCACAATGCGAATAAAAAAAATTGTTAGTTACGGCAACAATATCTGATAACAATAGTATGGTGCCTCTTGTTTATGGTTACCGCAAGTATATTTTTTCTCTGCGTGTAGATATCAGTTTACAACATTTAATTTTTTCCCTGCTTGAAGTATTATGAACCAAATCTCGTTAAAATTGGAAAAATTGAATGCTCCTAAAAAACTGTCATAACAAAATCGATTCAGTTTTTGGCATGATTCTTCTTGGTGTTACTCATGGATTGACAAACTCTTCCTCCACTTGTGGTGATGGAGAACATAATGATATTTTTTTGTCTGAAAATACTAAATCTCTATCACTTTAAGATTAAAGTTTTAAATGATAAAACAAATAAAATTTATTTCTTTAAAAGGCTTCATTCACACAATCATGCTTTTTAGCATAAAAAATATAAAATAAAAAGTGTTGTGTATGTATTGTTAAAGAAAGTATATGCCATATATACATTTATATATTTGTGTATATAATATACGTTTACATTTTGTTTCTATTGTAAATATTGACCAGCACTAAAGGCCAAACTTAATTTTTTTTCTTTAACTTTTGTTTTATCTGGGTGTGTGTGTTTATGTTTGTGTATTGTATAAATAAACCTTTATGTTTATGTGGTGGTGTAAGGGAAATTTGCATAATTTACTTTTTTTTTTTTGTTATTTTATTATTGTTAACATATTTTTGTTTTTGTTTATTTTACAATAACAAACAGAGCCTAAAGCTAATATCACTTGCTTTTTTTACGATATTTTTTTTACATCCTCTGAACGTATATTTATTTATTTTTTTGTGTAAAATTTTTTCTCGCTCAGCCATTTGTAAAATAAAACAGAATTTTTATTTTACACAAAATTAACCCATACAGTTAAAACACAAAGCCCAGCAAACATTTTAATTTCAATGATTTTATAATATTAAGTTCCTCATTTTGTTGTTTGTATTTAAAATGTTTACTGTTAAATTTCCCTATAAGTTTGTGTGTATGTGTGTAAATTTTATTTACCAGATTTTTACACTTTTGTAGGCGTTTACAAAAACTATTTTTGTTGACCATTTTTATAGTTATTTAATTTTTCGCCTACAATTATTGTTCTTGTTGTTGTCTATTTGTGTTAAAAGGAATGTGTTACATGATTTTAGATTTTGTTTTGAAATACACCTACAGGATTTCAGTTAAGGCTGGAAGGTTTCATTTTAAATGTTGATATGTCTATGACACAATTAGATTTAGATAATTTATTTTTCAATTGAATTTATTGGATTTTGGATATTAAATTGAGAACATCAATAGACAAATATCACAATTTTTTGAAGGTTTTAAATTAAAGGAAATAATTACTTTTAACGTGAAAAGATAAATTATAAAAATAAACGAGTAAAATGTTATAGACGGTCAAGTCCTACTATGTTATACCCTACTTCTCATGGTTGTTTGTAAATGACTGCAACGAAAAATTTATGAATGACTCTCGTACAATATGCTTTTCTTATTTATGCTTATGTGTCCAACAGATTATTATCAACCTGATATTTATGTGAAGGAATTTTTTCTGGATGGTAATATGGACCAATCCTCGCACAATTTAGCACAGCAGTTTTGGCTTATATTTATCTTAATTTGACTAAATATTTTAACAAATCCCACTTATATATGCAATTTATGAGTTTCAAGGTTGTTTGGACTAAAACGACAAAAAAACGGGACAAATATATGGGGCCTATATGAAACAATATACCGATCATAACCAATTTCAAAAGGCATCGTCCTTGTGCCAAAATAATAGTATGTGCCAAATTTCATTAAGATATCTTCAAAACTGCGACACTGGTCGGATCGGTATACTTAAAATTGGTGGAAGGACTATTTTTTTGCCCGTAACAAACATTGGCACAAATGCATAAAGTTTAAAATTTTATGAGAATCGGTCCATTATTTTTCCAGTTCCGAATTTCACATTAATGAACGTAAAGTACAGGAAATGTTCCCAACAAATATTGATTTACCTAATTTTAATTCCGCGTTAATTTGGCTGATCGATCGTTACCTTTTACTCTCGATGTAACAAAACGATGTAAATATGTCTTCTTCATATAGAGTTTGATCTTAATATCCGACATGCAAAATCATCTTTAAGTGTTATGGATCCATATTGCGCCCAAATTTTTAGCTTTTTAATTTTCGAGAAATTATTTATTGAGTGACAATCAATAATAAAACAAATTCATCACCTCATCTTCAAACTCTTGCCGCTGAGCATCTTCTTATCTAATATGCAAATCACAAATCTGAATTTTCTAAGCCCTCATTCAGAATTTGTTGGAGATGTTGCATGTTCAAGATATGATTCCACCAGCAAACGATAATTTTCTATTAAGGTTTTCTTCACATTCAAAATTTAACACCGCACAGAACCAAAATATTACAGTTGTGCCGTTACAAACTGCGGTGGAGTCACAATAGAATATAGTTGTGCAAGCGACCATGTAATGGTTCCATAGTAAGACATATTCGTATTTTTTACCATAATAAAGTTGTACCACAACCATTACTATGGGAGCTAAAAACAAATATGGGCCGATATTCATCAAATTAAAAAAACAGTTCTGACGAATTAAAACAAATGTTTTAGCAAAATATGAATTCATATTCGAAAAATTAGTTACATACTTTTAAGACAGTACAAGTACCATTTAATAGGTTTCATCCCTATTCCGGGAAGGGAACTTACAAGGTATCTACATCATATAATGATTGCAGGATACTTTTCTATTTTCAGATCATAATTAGTGTACGTTACAAAGTTCATAAAATTATCTTTACAATTTCCGTCTATAAGACAAAATGATCCGTTTTTGATGATTTTATGATTCTGTTTTAATTTTATTACTTTGAAAAGTAAACATTATGAATGTTGTTCATTTAAATTTATAGGTTGTCAAAGATATTAGTCCATAAACCGATAATTCAGGTTTTAAATAGCAAGCTAAAGAGGACACACATCAAGGCTGAAATTTTTTATAATCAGATCACTATTGTGGACATGAAAATGTTTCCAACTGACGAATGGAAAGACTGACATATTTCAATCGACTCAGTTTTTGATTAGATGAATCCTTCTGGATGTTGCAAACGGAATGTCAAAGCTTTTCTTCACTTGAAATGGTGAAGGGAATAAAAATACCCTTCTTGTAATGAATTCACTTAGAATTACTTTAATCCCAATAAATGACATTTAAAATACAAAAATCTTCTAATTTACATTTTTATTGCAATTTTCTCTTTATTTTCAATTCTTTAACAGAAAAAATGTCATGTTTTACCGGGATTATGAAATAATTATTCTTTGGTTTCTTTAACAATAACATCTTTGTAATAAATACATTTAAATTTTGACAATTTGACAGTTAATAAATTAAATCCTCGATTTAAAAAGAAACTTTTTAATTTAAAGTAAAATTGATCAACAAAATTAATTTTAGTTAATTAAAATTAATAATATAACTTTTACTATAATCCTTTCTAAATTATACACACAGAAAAATATCAATGTAACATTAACTAACAATAAATAATTTTAATTTTTTTTCAGTTATGAATTTCCTTCATTGATAGAAAATGTTAATTTAACATTGTTTCATAGTAAAAACAGTTTCTTGAAAATATTATTGAAATTTTTCTTGATGAAATTTTAGTGCTTAAAAGTAATTTTAAAAAAATATTGTTGTATAATTTTATATTATTTCATCACAAACGAAAACGTTGAATTTAGAATAAATGAAAAAAATATTCAATCTTAAATTAACTATGTTCAACGTTGATTTTGCTTCATGTTTTTTGTGTGAATGTATATATTCCAAATCTAATTAAATTGGTGACCAGAAAAATGTGTGCATTTAAATTAAATAATTTCAACAAAACCCAACTTGGTTCAATAAAAAAATTAGACAAGGTGTCAAAGGTCTGCCGTTTCCAATGTACTTGTCTGTTGCTAGTAACCCTGGTTAAGAAAGTAGGAATGGTCCACGTAAACTTTCTAAACACAAAATGTGGAAAACCTTTTCAAAATATAGAAAGCCTCTCAAAACATCCGGTACGCAAGCAGACTGTTTATCTCATAGCATAGTTAAAGCTATTGCAGGTCCAAAAACATGATGATGTTCAAGGAATATTTTGAGATAAGTTTATGATCCAAAAGCATTCAAAATTTCCCAAAAAAATTTTTGGTGTTGCAAGTAATATGCAGTTGCGGCAAAAGAAATCAATCATTTGTTACAACGGGCTCTATAAATACTGAAATTTACATTAAAGAATGTTTACAAAAGAAGGCTGTTTCAATTCCCAAAACTTTTTGTGTCCAATTATTTTTGGTCTGACTTGGCATCCTGTCACTATGGTAAACAAGCCCTTAATTGGTACAAGAGCAATAATGATGTATTTGACCCAATACAGGCAAATCCTCCAAACTATCTGGAGCTAAGGGCAGTGAAGAGATATTGATTTCTTGTGAAAAGAGAATTAAAAGTTTCCAAAAGTTTGGTAGTATTTAAAAGGAGTTGGAGTACCTGTTCGAGTAAAGTGACACTATTTAAACGTTAATGGAAGGTTTAATGAAAAAGGTTCAAAATTTCATCACAAATATAAATGTTACAGTCGGTCTAGCCCGATTATTTAATTCCCTACGCCATATTGTAGATTGAAATGACTGCTATTAAAAATTGGTGACAACCCTCGTATAATTTTATTCTCTTATTTTGTGAAATTTATGAGTCTTAAACAGATATTTTTCTGAAGGTTTAAATGGGAATTAGAAAAAAATTATGAACCGACCCTCTTATAATTTGAAAATTGAAAAACTAAAATTAATATTACTTCATATTAATAGAAAAACATAAAAAGGAATAAAATCCTTTTTAACAAAAAATCACCAAGAAATAACAAATAAAAGAAAATGTGCATTTTCCAAACTCAAACTCATTATTTTATTAAAATGCCAGAGGCAACAATTTGCATGAAATGAACGTTATTATTATTGAAAATATGCAAAATGAACAAAAAAAATCAAATCGAATGTAGAAAAAAACTGTCAAAAAAATCATGAAAACCAAAACCCAGCAACTTTTCTAAAATCTCAAGTAACAATTTTGTGAATCTCTTTAATTTGCCATAAAATATTGCTGGGTTATTTGCTGAAAAATTGTTATAAGAAATAAAAATATTATTTTAATTATAAAAAAAGTTTCAAGGCGCTTTATTCTGCCACTTCTAACACTTTTTCTTTCTTTTGTTATATAATTTTTTATTTTTTATTTTTTTCTTTAAATTTTTGTTTTATTTTTTTTCTTTAAAAAAAAAAAAAACTTTGGAAGTGAAATGCAATGAAGCTTTCACACTGTTTTCTATTCTTTTTTTCACTTTTTTCAAATAAGTGCCTTATGGAAATGACATAAGTTTTACAGTGGATAAATGTTTTAAATTAATGACAAAATATATTAAGAAATAAAATTGTTAAAATAATTAAATTGTAAATTAATAATAATAAAATATATGAGAACTTTAACCATACTATGATTATAATATTGTTCATAACATTATTCTATAAATATAGAATTTTTGCAAAATGTATGAATGTATTTTTTTGAATTAAGTTTAAAAAATCGGCTTCATGACTAATTAAAGATATATGACTCAAATTGTTTTACACTAGAAAACCTGAATTTATGTTTTTCTTGAACCTTGAAAAATTTTCGTTAATCGTTTCATCACACTTCCGTCTAGAAGGAAAAGAAGTTAAGAAATAAACTCTCTTCCATCCACACAAAAGTAATTTGGGGCCGAAGAAGTTCAGTTAACAATTCGATGTCTGCCCGTAGAATTTCCATTTTCGGCTGCTGTTTTGTTATCTCCAACTTGGAAAAAGGCGACATAATCGTTAAGTTACAAGAATGTTGAGACCTGAAAGATTGAAATAACTGCAATGGAATTACTCTACTTAACACTTTATGAAAACTATGGGCTATTATCATACAAGAAAAGAAAAATTGAGAAATATCCTCGGAATGAACTGGGAGGATCATGCTAACACCTTACGCATTATAACAGAACAGTCTCTTGAATAGCGTATTCCACTATATTACATTTCAAAGATTTCAAAATCAGCATTCGACACCATCAGACGAACTGTCACATAAAGTTCCCCAGAATGTAATACGAATCATCAAAGTTATGTGCATGGACACCGCACTCTCAATTCTTCAAACAGTAATGTCAGCCAACCATTTTGAATAATCTAAAGTGAGGTGTTCAGAGGAATCACATGGAGTTTCTAACGTCAAATATAGGATTTGGAAGATATATGATTACTCGCACACAAGGTATCAAAAATATCCAACATGAGAGCAAAATTAAATGACTTGAAAAAACGGGCGCACAATGTTGAACTTGAATTAAACATGAAAAATATCAAACAACAAAAAACCAAAACCATGCTGCAAGGCCAACCACTCAATATATAGATAACTTTAGCTATCTGGTATCGGTATTATGACTACATAATGGGCGGTACAGATGCAGACGTAAAAAATAGTGCGAGAGCGGCTTTTAACCGACTAAACTTTATTTGGACATCCAGAAGAAGTTCAGAATAATCATCGCATATAAAAATTTAACGGAAATAAAACCTTCATGCAAAAACTATAGGTTTTCATGAACACGTGGCTTAGAAATATAAACATGTATGACCTGAATGGCGCTTAAGTGGTATCCACAAGATTCAAGAAGTCATGACCGGCCAAAAAACACTTGGAGACGTTCAAAACTTAAGATCTTATACAACACAATCTCTCATGGGATTCATGTATAATGGAAAAAACGAATTTAATAATTAACGGAAATTCAGATTTTGTTTAAAACTTTAAATGTAAGAGCATGAGTGAAGTTGGGAAAGTTAACAATAATTCAATTCATCATCCAATTTTCATGAAGTTTTTTTTATAAATTATAAAAATTTTCATATTTCCTTAATTAATTTTTTCGACGGATCTGATTTTAAACTTAATATTTCTTCATTCAACACTTGTGGTGTTGAATGCAATTAAAAAATTGCCAAATTTAAAATCCATCTCATGCCACTGTTCAAGTACATAATGAATTACTTAAGTCATATTTTTAATATTTTCAATTTATTAATAATGGCTGGTATTACACTCATTTATTTAGCAATGCGTTGCATGGACTTGAATACAGGGTTTGAATTAAAGATGTGTTAAATACTTTTTACAACCAAATTCACCCGAAAGTTTCATATACGTTTTACTATTCGAAGCAGTTCATTTAAATTGCAATTTCCTGTGTTACCCAAATAAAGAATCAATTAACACCTCATTTATATATACGTTGGACTACATCAAATTTTATCCGATTTGTTTTATCTAGCATAACTTGTCTTAATGGAATGAGCAACAAAATCAGTACTGTTGACAAGAAATTGTAGACTTATAACAAATAATAATAATGATAATTTTTCAAATCTGTGCAAATAAATTTGGAAAATTAAACGGAAATAGCTCTTGTCACTTTTTCACTTTAAACCGGCATACTCGATTTTAATAGTATTTCACAAAAAATCTTCCCTGGTGAGAAAGATTAAATTAACTCTTCACTTCTTGTGTAAGACAAAGAATGAAAAGGTCCCATAAATTATCAAAATTTACAAATATCCATCCAACATCTGACATTTTCATGTCCAAACGAATTGGCCAAATTCACTTGGTCAAGTTGTTTGTCACTAACACCTTCCCAAAGTCTGCCTATTTAAAACCATTAATTCTATAAATAGAAAAACAAGTTAGATCCATATTTGAGAAAAAACTTCAAATCCATAATGTGTATCGTAGGAATTGTAAACGAATTGTATGCCACAATGAAAACAAATGAAAACTCAGTGAATGAACCTCTGTTGGCCACCAAGTGGATCGTAAAGATAATGTAAACAACCAAAGAGTGTGTTACTGTAATATCGTTAAGTGTCTACATGTTACCTCCAAAAACAGGGCCTTGTTAAAATCAGAGACTTATAAAGAGTACAGTAGTGTCCATTTTAAGACAATCTAATAACTATTTTGGGACAAACAACAAAATTGGACAAAATAATCTCTATGAGATAAACATCTTTTTAACCACTTTTTATTTCAGCACTAAATAGTTCTATTAATTTCCATACCTCTATATTAACTTTTCATTTGTAACATCCAGAAGTAATAATCAAAGACCCAATAAAATATACATTCATGTATCAAAAGAAAGTCAGAGTCCATTTAGCTATAACCATATGTCTGTTTGATGTAGACCCACATCCACAATAGAAAATGAAAAAAATAGTGAAATTATTGTCTTGAAAAATTGCCTACTTAACACAAGCTAATTCAGGTTAATTAAAAGATAGACCAATATAGACTGGTAGCTGAACTAATTTTATGACTCATTAACTGTTCCTGTGAGTGTATATATAAGCACAATACTGTGCATGTACGAATCATAATGTATCTACTTCACACGCATTTGTGGTAGAGGGTGGTCTTTTAATATACACAAGTTTTATTGCGACACCCTTTTTGTTACAATAAGTAGCAGAATTTTTGATTTTACATTATTTGTTTAATTAATTAAAAAATCTTCTTTTACTTTAAAATAAAATCATTATAATTTGAAAATTTTCTCCTGCTTAAGTAACATGATTAGAGCAAACATATATTGTTAAAAATATGCAATTTCTTTTTTTAATTAAATTTAATACTTTTATAATAATAAAATTATTCTGACCATATTATGTTCAGATTAATTTTTTCTCAATAATTTTAATTGCAGATTTCTTTAACTTTAATTTAAAAAATTTAAATTTGTTAAACATATTATAGTTAACAAAATAATTTATAATAAAGTATTTAAATAACAATTACTGATTGTAGCGCTTATATATTATCTTTTTTGATTCGCCTTAATTTATTTTTTATTTTATTTTTTTTTTTTTTGCCTTTTTTCTATTTCTATTTCAACAAAAATTTTCTCAATATTAATTGTGTAATTGTTTCAAAGTTTTTCTTTTATTATTACTTTTTCCTCAGTCTTTTATTATTGCTTGATTTTAATTTTTGCTACTTATTATTGGTTGTGATTTCAACTGAGTTTTTGGGGAAATTCGTAATTTTTCTCAACTCTTTTATTGCTGTCATAAATTGCCGCTTTTTGCTATTTTCTCTCACTCTCTCTCTCTCTCTCTCTCTCTCTCTCTTTCAAACTTATTTAAAATTCTATGATTTCTAGGCATTAGTTTCCCATATTTTTCTGCTGTGCATCGAATATTTAGCGAATTTAACAATTTTTAGTCTTTTGCCTTTTCTCCATTATAAAATTATCAAAATTTATACCATTGTAATCTTACACATACAATTACATAACATTTACAATTTTCATTTTTTTTTTGGGAGAGTAAAATGAGAGTGTAAATATGTATGTGTATTTTTTGTTTGTTGTAATTGCATGTGAAAGTTTATTGTTGTTGTTGCTGCTGTTGCTGTTGATATTCGCTCGTTATTTGTACTTGGGGGCAATTATGGGGAAAATTTAATTAATTTTTAGTTATATAATTTTACAAATGCTTATGTGTGGGTGTATTTATGTGTATGTAAATGTATATGTGTGTATTTTGAACTTGTGTCCTTTTATTTTCAAAAGTTAGTTTTCATTGTTTTATTAGAGATTATAATAAAGTATAAATACTGTAAATTAATTGTTTGGAAAATTTAAATAATTTAAATTATTTTCTATAGAAAGACAAATCATATTTGTATTAAATTGAAGTTTTATTTATATCAAGATTATAATAAAGATTTGTTAGAAACGAAAGAAATAACTAAATAACATTAAAATGAACTAGAACTGAACTAGAACTAAAGTAGAACTGAACTAGAACTTAACTAGAACTAAACTATTACTGAACTAGAACTGAACTAGAACTGAACTAGAGTTGAACTAGAACTAAACAAAAACTGAACTAGAACTGAACTAGAACTGAACTAGAATTGAACGAGAACTGAACTAAAACTGAACTAGAATTGAACGAGAACTGAACTAAAACTGAACTAGAACTGTACTAGAACTGAACTAGAACTGAACTAGAACTGAACTAGAACTAGAACTGAACTAGAACTGAACTAGAACTACACTAGAACTGAACTAGATCCGATCTTAAACTGAACTAGAACTGAACTAAAACCGACCAAGAACCGACCTAGAGCCGTACTAGAACTGAATTAAAACTGAGCTGAACGTATCTTGAATTACTACAATATTGATATTCTCAACGAAAACTTTAGGAATTACTTTAACCACAATATGCTTGTAATAACCATTTAAATAAACAAATATAACAAAACATTATTTTCAATTCTTTTCCAAGATTTAATGATTATAACACGTGATCGCCTAAAGTTAAATAATATTTTGTTAAAATTTCTCAATTATTTTCATTAGAAGAATTTTTTTGAAAATAAATTTACTTATTTTTAATTTTTCAGCAAATCTTTTATTCATCTTTTCTCTTAAATGAAAATAATTTGCTTGTTTCTTGTCATAAATTTTATTGTGAAAAGAATCGTTTTTTCTTTCTACACATTTTCTTTTGTTTCTTTGGAAAATGAATCTTAGTTGTTGTATAATATTTTCCTCTTTAATACATTATGATTCCCTCTTAATATTATTTACATCTGTTGTCTTTTCTGTTCAATCAAGCGTCTCGTCTCTGATTTCTTTTCATTACAAAAAAGGAAAAATGCAAAAAATTTTGTATTGATTTGAAATAATCTTCTGGAGTGACGTTAAGTAGGCACAACAGACAACAGCAGTAGGAGTAGTCAGTCATCAGGTATAATGTCAGTTTTTAAACAAGAACATCTTATCATAAAAGGCCTGACAGTCGTTATGAACAATATTGGTATTATTTTTCTTATTGTATTATAAATATTTAATAAAAACATGATTTCAATAGAAAAATATCAAACTTAAATTCATGATTGTACCTTGAAGGCTTCTTGTTTCAAAGGAAGTTTGTTTTGTATATAAAATGATTTTCGAAATTTTTATAAATTTTTAATAATAAATTTAAAGCCACAATTTTGGTGCTTATGATATAAGAAAAATGAATCCTTGTATATCAGACAATTTTTTTTACAATTTTAGAAAAAGTTTTAAGAAATTACAATTTAAAACTTTTTTATTAAATATTTCTGATTTACCTGTTTTTAAGTTGTAGTTTTTCATTTTTGATGAACATTTTAAATATTCGAAATTTCAAATATCCAATTTTTTAATTAATTTTTTATAATACAATTTTTAAATTTGTTTTAAAAATTTTCTTTTTCGATTTTTCTTTAAAAAGTTTCACATTTTTATTTTTTTTTTTAGAAAAATTTAATTTTTTCTTAAGAAAATTTTTTATTTCCGAATTTTCTTAAGAAAATTTTAAATATTCGAATTTTCTTAAGAAAATTTTACATTTTCGAATTTTCTCAAGAAAATTTTACATTTTCGAATTTTCTTAAGAAAATTTTACATTTTCGAATTTTCTTAAGAAAATTTCACATTTTAGAATTTTTATAAGAAAATTTCACATTTTAGACTTTTTATAAGAAAATTTCACATTTTAGAATTTTCTTCATTTTAGAATTTTCTTAAGAAAATTTCACATTTTAGAATTTTCTTAAGAAAATTTCGCATTTTAGAATTTCCTTAAGAAAATTTCACATTTTAGAATTTTCTTAAGAAAATTTCACATTTTAAAATTTTCTTCATAAAATTTCACATTTTAGAATTTTCTTTAGAAAATTTCACATTTTCGAAATTTCTTTAGAAAATTTCACATTTTAGAATTATTTGAAAAAATTTAAAAATCATTCCTAATTCTCAAATTTCATATTTAAATTTTTTATACTCTACATCACCATAGGTGAGTCGATTTAACGATGTCTAACCCTCTGCCCAGCTGACTGACTGTCCATATAAATCTCGTGAACAAAACACAGGTTGTAGTTTGAAAGATATATAATGTGATTTACACGTGTGTGTATACTGGCCCACGGAATTGTTTTTAAGGCCATAAAAATTCTTAATATAAAGCGATTTTAATCTTTATAAATCCTGTGCCAAATTATACGAGAGTCAGTTTATTACTACAAAATGGTCCCATGAAATCTCCCTTCCAAATATCACTTAGAAGGGCATAAATCTCACATATACGTTAGTCTTTTAATAATAATTGGAAAAATATAATATAAGCAGAAAACGATATGAGCAATTATACGAGGGTTGGTCTGAAATTTCTTCTAGCTCTCATGACTTAATTTCACATAAATATTATTATCATAATAATGTAGTTGAACATAAATCTGAAAATCAAATAATTCGAGGGTCGTTCATACATTTTTGATCGTTCGTACAACTAAACGATGTGGTTACATAGTCGTGCGTGACCGAATATAACATTTACTTATTTTTATTTCACGTTAAAAAATTACTTTTTTTTTCAAATTTTAACCTTTAGATATGTCCGTCTGTCTATCTAAAAAGGTAGTTTAGTCCTTGACACTAAAAATTCTTCCTATATAAAATCATAAACGTTAAAGATTTAATTTTGCTTTTTTTCTGAATAAAAGAAAATTTTCACCTGAGGAAACATTTTTTCCATGGTGTCCATTCGACTCAATATTCTATATTCCACATTTCGCTTCAATGAATTATTTGCTCGTGTAAATAATGTCAACATAATTCTTTTAATTTATGGCAAAAAAGAAAAATATTTAATATTATTCCTCTTAGTAATAATTTATTTATAAACAGAATTATGTAACTCAGAGTAGGGAGTAGTTAAAACAAATTTTAAATGTATAAACAGGTGCAATACACTTAAATATATTTTTAATCACAAATATTTACAGAGTAAACAATATTGAGCTTTTTAATATTAAAGATTTAAAACTGTGGGACAAGAAAAAATAATAAAGAGTGAGATTGAAAAATTCTTAACATACATATCTATATATACAAAATAGGATGTGTGTTTGCAAGTATGTATGAATAAAACATATAGAATCTAAAACGGTTATCTCAATTTTGATGATATTTTCACAGAATGATCCCAATATACCCGAAAGCCAGGGGGTACCGCCCATGATATTGATTATCGAATATCTGAAGTACTACAACAGCGAGAGTTAAATAAATTTTTTTCTGGTAATTTAACTTTAATTTCCGTGCTCTGTTTTTGACCTCAAATTTTTAACATCATTCCTGTCAGGAATCTTGTATGTTTTTAAATCCTCATTAGCTTTAATTTTTCATACCAAATAGTAAGAGCGCTGAGCTAACTGAGCTGCTTTCCAAACGGATGTGTTGGGAGCTCTTTTGAAAAGGTTTTCTATATTTTGTGGACCATTCTTTTTACTCGATCAACAGACAAGTTTTCCCAGTACTGTTTAGTATTATTGGAAACAGTTTGACGGCAGTCCTTAGAATGCTTTCTCAACTTTTTGTAGGACCAAGTTGTCTAATATCAAACATAATACAAAGGTCACTTGGGTTAAAATTTTTTCGATCTCACTCCTAATTTTACATTTTTTCATAATTAGAGAAAAAACTCAATGAATTGTGTCCATAAAATTTAGTTAAAACTATTTCACTTAATAACATTTTATCCCACCGTATTGTGAACTTTTTCCTTAGAACCAAAGATGCTACGAAAAAAATCAACAAATAAATAGAATGAAAAAAGAAGAAGAAAAAAATATTGTAACAAATAATAACAAGTGAAAGAAAATAATATAAAAAAGAAACTAAATAAGAAACCAACAATATAAGCAAAATACAAATATTAGTTACTTAAAACAGGATAAGAAAACAATAGGAAATGGATGGCAATGAAGAATCAGAGAAAAAGCTAAATGAAAAATAAAAATTGCAGAGAAAAAATAATACAAATAATAATATAAAATACAATACAATAATATAAATCTAAAATACTAAAAGAAAATAAAATAAAATAAAACAACAACCAGAAATACTAAAGGAAACTGATAGTAAACCATGAAAGTACTTAAGTAAAATAATAAAGAATCAGACAAGTAAAAGTCTATTGCGAATTATAAATACCCTAAGTACATTTGAAATAATTCCACTAATTAAAATTAAAAAAAAAGTATTCAGACACAATAAAATATCGATTTATTTAAGAAACTAGAGACTTCACTGTTTAAGAACTGTATTTAGTGGCTTTACGTCTCGCGTCAAGATCTCATTACAATATTACAATTCATGACACCAACTGAACTTTGTTCTAGTCTGATCACTCATTTATATCGCACAGATTTAGTCTGTTATCTGCATTATAAAATTAATTAAAATATAAATTAAATTTTTTTCAGTCATGATTTTGCTTCATGGACATAAAATGGTTATTTAACATTGTTTCATTGTTAAGAGTTTCTTGAGAATATTCTTGAAATTTTACTACTGAAAAGTAATTTTAAAAATATATCGTTTTATAATTGTTTATATAAATATCGAAAATGTATAATATTATTTTACTATAAACATAACATCGTTCAATTTAAACTGAGAGAAATAAAATTTATTCAATTTTAAATCAACGTTGAATATAGTTCTTTTCTGTGTGCTTACTATTATTCGATTCGCGAAAGAAAGCAATCGTGTCGCATAAATAAAAATATTAAAAATGACAAATCAGAAATTTTCCCTTTTTTAAGTCCTCCCTAAGCTCTTCGATAATCGTTACTTCTGTCCTCGTGAACATTTACATTATGGTCCAGTTCACATTGTTTCCTAATTTTAGTCACATGATTTAACATGACTTAAGAGCGGTCATAAAATATTTGAGCAGTGGATAGCAAAATTAGGCTCATCTGCCTCTTATGAGAAACCTGCCCATTTCCGAATGCCATTTATTGCGATCAGTATAGAACTTAACTGTAGCAAACTAATCATCTACCCAAACTTGAACTTGAATTAATAATGATTTATATTGAGTGCATAACTTCTGTGTAGTTATAACGGTAAAATAAAGAACAGCGGTCTTTTTTAATATTAAAATATATTTTTTGATCCCTGGATCTTTTAAAAGTTTTTTTCATTCCTGTAAGTTAATGTGATTTTATTAAGCTTTTCCTCTAACTGATAGTTTTGAACATATTAAAGATCTATGATCTTTAACATGTTGATCTTCTCTATCAATTGTCAAGAGCAATTAAAGTTTAAATCGTAATTATAATAAACTTTTATCCAGTCACCAAACATCAATGTATTCGACAATAAAAAACTTTTTCATATGGGCCGATTCCCATTGCACATATATGTAAAGTTTCTCATCAAAAAGAAATCATCTTAGATCTTACAAAGTATATAAGGTATATAAGAATGCAAGATTCGGACACATTGCTTGATCGTTATCCTAAGCAGCTCCTTATTTTAACAAGCTATATATGTCATTTAGCAAAGAGTTATAAACCGATATTTAAAAGGACCTCAAAATTCGTAAGAATTTTTCTAAATTTTTCAACTAAAAGTATTTCTATTTATACAAAATTCAACCATAACATAGAGCTATATGTACTTCATATCGCACCTAAAAATCATCAAAAATGGATCAATAGAAAAAAGAAGATATAGACTAAAATATGCAAATTTTTGATACATTCCCAAATCAGCATGTCATATAGGTCGCAATTTTTAATATAATTTTCTAAATTTTGCCACGTTAATTTATTTTGATATAAAATAACGCAAAAGAAACTAGCTTGCACTGGGGCAATTATTTGACCTAGCTTCCACATGAGGCCCCTATCCAGTATGCTTAAAAAACCAGTTCTATTGAAATTTGGCACAATTAGTTTTACAACTGGCTTGAATATATGTTATTATTTTCACCAATATCGTTCGATGTATAGCTTTCCTAAAAGGCTCATTCCCGGAAAACGGTTTGGAGGTTTTAAATTCCTTTTATATATATAAACCAACTTTATTGAAAATCTTCAAGATTATTTCGATTAATATCGGTTCGGTAATGTAGAATTATTTTTTAAGTTAATAACTCTTCCGATAGTTTAGAGCTTAGAAGGTTCTTAAGTATAGATATAGATCAGCACAGCCTATTATAGCATTCTTACATGTTTACTTCTAATATGCGATCAAAAACAAAGTTACCTATATATTCTGGTGAAATTAAAATTCATATTAAACTAACAGAGTGATAAACTGATATATACCCTCATTATCCACATGTCACGGTGAAGTGAATAAAAATAGAAAAAAGGATGCTGCTAAATAAAATCAAATAAACCAACAATAGGAAAATGTAAAGAAACAAAACTAAATAAATATTGCGCTTTAAGCATAAACGAGGGGAAGTTCATAAAAATAAAATAGCAATATTATTTAAGAAACTTACTTCTACTTCATCTTCATTGCCTTCTCCTTCCATAACTTATTCTTTGAGATTTTTATCAATCTCTATATTTTGATAAAACGGCAAATGGTAACCTTCATGGGCCCATATTTGAGACTATTAAGAGCTTTTTGAAAACGAAACACTTGTACTTTTTCTTCTTTCGTTTCATTCAAGTGTTATACTCGTATAGAGCTTAGCAAACTAGTTCAAAAGTTTTGCAGATGAAAATCCTTAAGATTTATAGTTTCTTACATTGTATTTGTAGCGTTAACAGATGTATATGTATTTTAGCATACTAAAAATGTGTTTGTATGTAGTATCTGTGTGAGAAAGAACTTTATATGACTAAATACAAAGACGATTTGCTAGTTTTTATTTAAATTTTTATTCACTTTGGCAAACTTTGCGTTTTGCAATAAAGTGAAAAAGAAAATTGTGGTTTATATGTGTTAGACAACATATGCCTAAATTGAATATTGGTGAGGGGAAAAAGTACTATTATTTATTTGATCTAAAAAAATTGACAAAAACAGTTTAAATTTTTACACTTAAACAGAGGAAGAAGTAGTGATTTGTAAATTTCTATGGACTGAGATCGAAAAATTCTTAACACATATTTTTCATTTAAATGTTGATGTCAAGTTTTGAATGTCAAACAAATGAATATAATGTTAATCTGATTAAAATTAATGACCAGAAAAAAGTATTTAGTAAAATTATTGAATATGTTTAGCAGAATCCAGCTGGGTGCTACAAAAAGTTGGCCAATCATCCAAACGTCTGCCATCAATGGTATTAAAAAGTAGAGGAAGAACTTTGTTTTTACAAATACCTGATTCTTGTTCAGGTACATAAAAGCAATGGGCCAGATGATGCCTCTAAAACCACCAAATAAAAAAATCTCCCAACAAATCCGTTGGGAAAGCAGCCTGGTTAGATCAATGCTCAGACTATTTGGTACAATAAGTTAAAGGTAATGTAGGTTTATAAACTGACATGAACGCTACTAAATATTTAGAGGCCCAAAACAGGGCACGGAAATTGAAGTGAAATTAAAAAAATATTCTTGAGCATAATGGGCGACGAAACATATATTCTGGCAGATTTTTAGCAACTTTCTGGTCAAACATTTTGATGTTGCCAATGCTTTTGGGAATGTTGAAGAAAAGTAAAGAATTCAACATTTCCTAAAAAGCTCTTGGTATGCAATTGCGTCAAAAGAAGCCAAACATTTTAAAACGGGTTCTATATACCGAAATTTACATAAAGGAATGTTTACAAAAAAGGCTGCGTCCATTCATAGCACTTGAGTGTTACAAGAACTTTGTACCAAGAAAGGAAAATCTTCCAAACTGCTAGGAGCTTAATCCAGCGGAGAGATATTGCACTCTTGTTAAATGGGAATTAGAGACCACAAAAAGGGTGTTCAAAATTGTAGTAGATTTTAAATGGAAATGAGCTACCAGTTCGAGCAAAGTAAAGCACTGTAAAAACGTTAATGGAAGAGTTTCGAAAAATGGTTTTGTTTTTATTAACGCATATGTATGTTAAGAATTTTTCGATCTTCCTCCTTATACAGCTCGATTAAAAAGAACTTACTACTTCGCCAACCCCTGAAAGAAAATAAATCTTTCAACTATTATGTAAACATTTTTAAAAAGATACTTTACGTTTACATTAAATTACACAATAAAGAATATGTTTCTCAATAAAGTTTAAAATGTTTCAAAAGAAATTTATAAAGGAATTATATTTAGGGAAACGCTTTTTTGCAAGAAAGACAAGAAAATATCACATGCTCCTTAGAAAACAAGGAATAACTACCAAAAAGAGGATATTTGTACCAGTAGGAAATTATTAAAATAATAAAAAGAAATATATTTTAAATTTTTATTATTTCTTAATTTATTATTTTTCCTTTTTTTGGCGAACAAATAAGATGAAGTGTGAATTATTAAGTTGAAAGAAAACAAAGTTAACAAATAACATTTACATTGTTGTTCATTATTTTTTTTATTCCAAAACTATTTTTTTGGTAACAATTCAAGAAAAAAAAAAACAGAGGATTTACTTACAAAACAATTTTTCTTTCCTGAAAATATATCTTGAACGCTACAATAGAAAATTGGGTATACGAGGACATAGATCCAATGGAAACTTAAACTATTGTAAGTGAAAAAATTCACTGAAATAAAAACGAGCAAATTTTGCTGGATGGGACCAAGTTTCATTTTATTTTTAATTTATTGTGTAAATTATTTCAATTTGATGGTGTTGGAAAGGTAATAACTTGATAAGTAATAATATCCTTAGTACAATGACATTTTTACCATTTTTGATACTAAAATATCCTAAATTTCTCTTCGGGGAAAACTAATTTCCAATACTAATATTTGAGTATATAGTTGGTTGGTATGGTTCATCTAGAAAAAAATCATGAAGCAAAATCAACGTTGAGCAAAGTTCATTTGAAATTGAATAAATTTTTTTTCATTTCGTTAAAATTAAACATTTTTACATTTGTGGTGAAACAATAATGTTATACATATTAGAATCTTTCTATATTGATATATAAAAGTATACAACAATACATTTGTAAAATTACTTTAAAATAGTAAAATTTCAAGAAACTGTATTTACTGTGAAACAATGTAAAATTAACATTTTTTTTCTATGAATCAAAATCATAACTGAATAAAAGTTAAATTATTTCTATTTTAATTAATTTTACGTTGATTTTTTATGTTTTATGTTTTATGTTCTTTCTGTCTGATTTTATTATTGGCATATTTTTTTACACTCTCTCACAGCAAGTGAGGGGTGAATGGGGTATGTTAATTTAGTCATTACGTAATGTATGTATAGTCTTATATCAAATCAAAATCTGAGTCTATTTAGCTATGTCCCTCTGTCTGTCTATGAAATTTGTTCTGAGAATTTTTATTGTCCTGAGAAGAAACCAAGATCGGTTCAGTATTTTAATACATATAGATCATTATCTGGAGCCTACTCTTAGTTTAAGCAAAGAACTGTCTTAAAATTTTAAATTAGAAGACGACAAATTAGAACTTTTAGTTATGTATACCTCATAACTAATCCAACAATTAAAATCGGTTCAATAGAAAAGTTATAGTCAAAAATATTACTTATGTTATGACTCAAGTGTTACTGAGTCATATTTTAAAAAAGATTTATATATTGTATGTATTTGTTAATTAGGAAACTGAAAAATTTTGTCCGACAAAACATCAAGAAATTCAATCTTGAGGAAGACGAATTTGGCTTTAACAAGTCTTTTACGTAAATAGGTTTTTGAAATCCAGTATATCTTGAGCAGCTGCACATGATACCGTTATGTTAACTGCTTGCACTTCCAAAACTTACTTAAAGTTCCAAGCAATAACGGCGGAGAGTGAGAGGCAATAGTAGAGAAATATTTAGTTATCTTCTCTTCCTTCTCATTACAGCGATTTCAACAGAAGTAATTAAGAAAAGATTTCTCTTACATCACCAGAAAGTGACTAACGATCACTGAGATGAGTTAGGTTAGCTGATCATCTCCTCGTAGCCAAGAACAGACTTTATTCTAGCCAGTTTATCTGTAACATTGCCGTGATCATCAGTATGACCCCATAACCACATTAACTTCAATTTAGAATATCTCCCCAAATTTCTTGAGAGATATCATGTATTCACCTACCAATTTGTATGTAGAACAGACCCCCGAAAGAGATCTTATCGGACCGTTGTTTAAAGTTTGATTTTTTTGTCTAGCAGTAGACTAAAGGAAGCACGCTTCCTAAGGCCAGAAATATAACAACCAGTAACACCACGAAAAGTGTATTTATAGTAAAACCATAATTTGGTACTCTTTTGCTACCCAGTGAATCTTTTCAATTTTGAAATAATTTTTTTTACATTCGAAATTGTATAACTTTTATAAGAATTTTAAATGAAAAATTTTATACTTTTTGATATTTGGCACTTAAATCTTTATATAATTTCAAAGTTCATTTCAGACGGCCATTATGTCATAGGAGGTAATAAATATATTTAAAGAATTTTAAGTATATAATGTTTTGGGTCATATCTGTAACATGGACATAAAAACTTTTCTAGCTTAAAAATAAAAAGTACTTTGGTACTTTTTGAATTCTTGATAAACATAAGTAAATAGATAAAAAAATAAATTGAAGACACTGTGGAATCATGTACCTATTGTACTTAATTTTCGAATTTCCCAACGGTACTTTTTGAATTCTTTGTCATAGGTAATCTAAAGACATGGCAAAAAAGTATACAAAGACCCGTATGTCCAGAAAAAAAATTCATACCATTATCTTGGACTTTTTGGATCTACTGATGAGGAAATTTTCAATGGCACCTTTTGATAATATACAATTATTATATGGTACTTTTTGCAACTTATAAAATTTGTGTAATATGGTCCCAATAACAATAGTATCAACAGTATAGACATTTGTGGTACTTTTCGAATCTTTTTAAGGTACTATTTTGTTTTCCATAAAAATCAAGAAAAAATGCGCTTATTTACATTAAAATCTTTGGCTAACGAAGAAGCGAATAGAATTAAAGCTTGAAATCACGCGTTAGCTCTTCACGTAGTCTTATTGTATCGACTTTTTTATTATCCTCCATATTTTGTGCTCTAGAGCAAATCTTAGTGTGAAAAAGTCAACTATATAATATTCTTTTTATTTTTTCTTTATTTTCTTCTTAGTTGCCATAAACTTGGCATTGTCCAACCCAAAAAAAGAAAAATGTTAAAAAAACACCAAAATGAAAATAATATTGCTGCGATAGTATTTATGGCGCCAAAAAGTTTAACTCTTTCATTTTAACTATTATATATATATGTGAATGGATGTTAGTTCTTCATATCGATATAAAAAATATGAAAAAGAACGAAATAACTGAGAACATTGTTTAAATGTCACATTATTGTGTGAAAGTGCTTGTAAGCAAATAAATATGAAGTCTGAGACTTTGAGACTGAATTCACCAAAGAAACGTTTTATAGTTAAAAAAAACTACATTTATATATATGAAGTCATTGGGCAAATGGTGCGTAACAAAATAAAATAAAAATTATATCAGAAAAATAAAGAAAAAGACGAAAATAATAAGTCAAATGATATAAAAGAAAAATTTATAGTTGTAACATCATATACTGGTTATTATCTTTTATACGTTTAAATTTATTCCACTTAAACTTTAGTTGACATATTTTTTTTTTGGATTTTTACAACTTCCACCACCACACGTGTTGAAGAGAGTATATAAACTTTGTCATTCCGTGTGTAGCGTTAAGATGAAATTATGCCGGACCCCATAATGTATATATAATTTCTTGCATCAAATCAAAATCTGAGTCAATTTAACTATTTTTTTGTTGAAACGTATCTCTTATAGCCTAAAAAGTTTCCTTCTTAAAACCAATAAAATTGGTTTAGTATTATAAAAGATATAGGCCAATATCTGAGGAAACCTCTAAATTCAAGAAATGAACTTTTCTAAAGTTGTCAATTACTTCATTACCGTTCCAAAGAATTATCAAAATCGGTTCAGTAGAAAAAAAGTGATATATATAACTTTATGACTCGTTAAGCGTTTCTTTGTTATATTTAAAAAATACTTTTATTTATTTTATACGTTTCTGAGAGTATGTGTTAATGTGTATATGAAGCATAAAGTATTTAATTCACACCCATTTATAATGGGGCGCTTCAATACCGATTTTAGCATTTAAACTTGTTATGCCCTCCACCACCTCAAGTGGTAAAGTGAGTATATTATATTTGTCATAACATGCATAACACTAAGAAAAAATCATTGCTGACTCCATTTCATTCTTGTATCAAATCAAAATGTGATCGTTTTAATTCTGTCCATCCGCCTCTCCGTCTGCCCTTTGTTGACACGCTCACATCCACAAAAATAAATAGAGTTTAGTGAAATTTAGCCTAAGCATTTGCCATAGTCCTGAGAAGTTTCCCAATTTAAAATCACCAAAGTCGGTTCAGTATATTTATAGATATAGACCGATATCTGAGTCAATCCCTAAATTCAATTGAAAAACTTTTGTAATATTGTAAATTATAACAAAGTATAATGAAATTTTGCTATAATATTAAGTTACTTGTACTTTATTACCATTACAAAAAATATCGAAATCGGTTCAGTAGAAGCTATAGCTAAAACTATAACTAAATTTATGACTCATTAAGTATTTGTGTGATATATTTAAGAAAAACTTTTATAGTGTATACAGTGAGAGTGTGTTTGTACGATTTTTAATGTATTTACTTCACACTTATTTGTGATGGAGGTTATTGAAATTCGACATATCCGAATATAGAAATCTTACTTGTTTAATTTCTAGATTTATTAAGAAATATTTTGACTTTTCAACGAAAAATTTATTGTATAAATTTTGGGGGAAAATTACTGTAACAGTTTGAATCCCTTTGAAAGAATTGGAATTTTATTTTTTTTATAATTTTCAACTTAATTAAATGTCCTTATACCTCGACTTTATACTCTTTCAAACAAATCCTTAGAATATTAAAAAAAGAATTAAATTGTTTGAAAATAAATTGTTAAAATCTTTATAAAAATAGCAAAATAATTTATTTATTTATTTCAATTTGCATGCAAAATTGAAATATACTTAAATATAATAAGTCCACTTTACTAAAAAAAAGGAAGAAAAATAATATCTAATATTCTTGGAAAAAAATCTCTAAGAAAAACTACAAAAATAGCTACTGAAATATGCAAACAAAAATAATAACAAATATTGTATTTACTTCACATTGAGAAAAGAGTATATATTTGTGAGGCTTAAATCACAAAAATATAAATTTAAGAAACAAATATTCAGTAAAAAGAAAATAGCACTTAAACATCCTAATGCTACCATCCAATTGCTACATACTGCTGCTATTTACTACTCAATATATGAACAATATTTTTTTATTCTTGAGATTCAAGTATTAAATAAAATAGTTGTTGAGAAAAACTACAAAAACAAAAATAAAATGAAAATAACTACATGTCCAGGATATAGAGAAAAAAACTAATATTTGTAATTTTTGTGCAATTTGAAAGAGGTCGTCAAAAGAGAAAGAAAGGAATGGACTCGAATTATTTTTAGTTTTTTTTTTTTTTTTTTTGAGAAAAAATCTTAAAAATAAACAACAAAATAAAGTAAAGAAAGACGAAATAGCCTTCATTTCAACATGTTTTAAATGTGTTCATAAAAATGGTCCGCACAGATATAATATAACATATATATGTTTAAATAATTCCTAAACACATAGTCATCGGACTTAAATCGGTTAAAAAATTCTTAAATAAACTGACCCGCGTAAATTGTCGTATATAAAATCAAATGATATTTGGTAACAATATATACAAAAATAAATGCGCGGTTTTGGATGTCATGTTCGCATCGTCATTGTACCCCCTTAATGTGTCAGCTTATAAGGTTTCGTAAATTTTGATAAATATTGTCATAAAGCTGACTTATAGCTTCTTGTCTCTACACAAAATATAAATTTAAGGTTAAGAAAAGCTTTCTTCGATGGAACATTTTTGAAGCATCAAGTCTCTGAAAAGAAGTTTAGAACATTTTCAATGGTAGTAAGTCACGGCAGATATAACAAATATCTGGCTGTGCCAAATTTTAATTACCCTTCTCCTCTTACATTGTGCACAAGTATGCCCGAGTGGAAAAAGGATTTAAATAGAAACTAAAGTAAAATATTTGTAGAATTATTTTAAAAAAGTTACTAAAAATAATTCTACAAATTTCAATAATATAATTCTCTGGAAAGGGAACTTATATGAGAGTTATAGCAAAGGATGAACCGATATCACTATTAACGTTCATTGAAGACAGTTACAACGATAATTGTGCCCAATTTCCAAAAAATTGGTTAGAATTGGTTTAAGACTTTTATAAGCATAAAACCGTATTTCGAAGAGCAATATAAATGAGAGCTATAGAAAATGTGATCCGATATTTATCTAATCAGTTCTGTTTTCCGTCAAAGAGCCTTATATGAGAGCTGCAGCGAATTATCTTCAAAACTGGAACCTGATTTAAGGTGTATTTATATTTTCATATTTTAGCGTGTGACAAAATCGATTCAGTTTTTTTTTTTTTTTTTTTTTTTTATGCAAAAATAAGTACGCTTTATGTGGTCTTGGATAATTCCTTCTTGGGTTTTCAAATGAAATAATAATGCTTATATACCCTCTTCACCACTTGTGATGTTAGAGTGTATAAAAAGTTTTCAAATGGCTATAGTAGCAACACAGTAGTTGCGAAACTATAGATAACATGGAGTATTCAGTATGAAAGAAAAATTCTAGCCAAAGGGTAGTCGAATTCTTATATTAAAAGTTCTTATGGCTCCTGGTGGGAACCTGCATTTGAAACTCGTATATCAGGATTCATAGATTTTCGCATCTGTATAGAAAATCAAACATTTAATTGTATGCAATTTACCACAAGTAAGGAAAACGTAGTATATTAACTATAGAAGGTACAACAAGCGTAGTATACTGAAAAGCCCTTGAGAGAAACTATGCTGTTTAACCATTTCTAAAAATCATAGATCTCAAACTGACAGAAATACAAAAAATCCCAATTGGTTTTTAGGAAATCTATAGGTATTTTTTCAAAATAACCACACAGAGGTGACAACATGTAAAGTCCACAGGGAAATATGACCTGCTTTAAAATGAATAGAACAATTTTTTCTTCGCAGAGATATACTTGGAATATAAAGGAAGAATGTGAATTTTCAGTCCAGAGAATAAAAATGCAATTATTCCTGGTAAACTATATAAACAAAGAGAAACGTTACTTCGCAATATGTTCACCGCAAACATTAACATATTCCCGCCAATCAATTATTGTTATCACCAATATGTTAATTGTTGAATTTATTTTATTTGATTAACCATTTCGTTGCTATAATTAAATTATTTTTATTAAATAAAATAAAATATTATGATTTCAATATGTTTGCAAATATGTTTAACTGATCACAATTTTATTTTTAGTTAAAAAAAAAAACTATTGTTATTAGAACTAAACTTTATTTTCAGTTTACTGACAACTGAAATATGAACAAATATTACAATTTGTGTTAAGATGGAAATTTTTTATCCGATTATAAATCCTTCTCAAATCGAATAAATAGTACGAAGACTTTCCTTCGTTTATTTTTTTAAGCTTATTCCTGTACAAAACTAAAATATGCAACATACATACGAAATATGTACA
>PYHX02000467.1:106932377-106954877 GCA_004302925.2 Cochliomyia hominivorax
ACAAGAAAAAATAATAAAGAGTGAGATTGAAAAATTCTTAACATACATATCTATATATACAAAATAGGATGTGTGTTTGCAAGTATGTATGAATAAAAACATATAGAATCTAAAACGGTTATCTCAATTTTGATGATATTTTCACAGAATGATCCCAATATACCGAAAGCCAGGGGGTACCGCCCATGATATTGATTATCGAATATCTGAAGTACTACAACAGCGAGAGTTAAATAAATTTTTTTCTGGTAATTTAACTTTAATTTCCGTGCTCTGTTTTTGACCTCAAATTTTTAACATCATTCCTGTCAGGAATCTTGTATGTTTTTTAAGTCCCTCATTAGCTTTAATTTTTCATACCAAATAGTAAGAGCGCTGAGCTAACTGAGCTGCTTTCCAAACGGATGTGTTGGGAGCTCTTTTGAAAAGGTTTTCTATATTTTGTGGACCATTCTTTTTACTCGATCAACAGACAAGTTTTCCCAGTACTGTTTAGTATTATTGGAAACAGTTTGACGGCAGTCCTTAGAATGCTTTCTCAACTTTTTGTAGGACCAAGTTGTCTAATATCAAACATAATACAAAGGTCACTTGGGTTAAAATTTTTTCGATCTCACTCCTAATTTTACATTTTTTCATAATTAGAGAAAAAACTCAATGAATTGTGTCCATAAAATTTAGTTAAAACTATTTCACTTAATAACATTTTATCCCACCGTATTGTGAACTTTTTCCTTAGAACCAAAGATGCTACGAAAAAATCAACAAAATAAATAGAATGAAAAAAGAAGAAGGAAAAAAATATTGTAACAAATAATAACAAGTGAAAGAAAATAATATAAAAAAGAAACTAAATAAGAAACCAACAATATAAGCAAATACAAATATTAGTTACTTAAAAACAGGATAAGAAAACAATAGGAAATGGATGGCAATGAAGAATCAGAGAAAAAGCTAATGAAAAATAAAAATTGCAAGAGAAAAATAATACAAATAATAATATAAAATACAATACAATAATATAAATCTAAAATACTAAAAAGAAAATAAAATAAAATAAAACAACAACCAGAAATACTAAAGGAAACTGATAGTAAACCATGAAAGTACTTAAGTAAAATAATAAAGAATCAGACAAGTAAAAGTCTATTGCGAATTATAAATACCCTAAGTACATTTGAAATAATTCCACTAATTAAAATTAAAAAAAAAAGTATTCAGACACAATAAATATCGATTTATTTAAGAAACTAGAGACTTCACTGTTTAAGAACTGTATTTAGTGGCTTTACGTCTCGCGTCAAGATCTCATTACAATATTACAATTCATGACACCAACTGAACTTTGTTCTAGTCTGATCACTCATTTATATCGCACAGATTTAGTCTGTTATCTGCATTATAAAATTAATTAAAATATAAATTAAATTTTTTTCAGTCATGATTTGCTTCATGGACATAAAATGGTTATTTAACATTGTTTCATTGTTAAGAGTTTCTTGAGAATATTCTTGAAATTTTACTACTGAAAAGTAATTTTAAAAATATATCGTTTTATAATTGTTTATATAAATATCGAAAATGTATAATATTATTTTACTATAAACATAACATCGTTCAATTTAAACTGAGAGAAATAAAATTTATTCAATTTTAAATCAACGTTGAATATAGTTCTTTTCTGTGTGCTTACTATTATTCGATTCGCGAAAGAAAGCAATCGTGTCGCATAAATAAAAATATTAAAAATGACAAATCAGAAATTTTCCCTTTTTTAAGTCCTCCCTAAGCTCTTCGATAATCGTTACTTCTGTCCTCGTGAACATTTACATTATGGTCCAGTTCACATTGTTTCCTAATTTTAGTCACATGATTTAACATGACTTAAGAGCGGTCATAAAATATTTGAGCAGTGGATAGCAAAATTAGGCTCATCTGCCTCTTATGAGAAACCTGCCCATTTCCGAATGCCATTTATTGCGATCAGTATAGAACTTAACTGTAGCAAACTAATCATCTACCCAAACTTGAACTTGAATTAATAATGATTTATATTGAGTGCATAACTTCTGTGTAGTTATAACGGTAAAATAAAGAACAGCGGTCTTTTTTAATATTAAAATATATTTTTTGATCCCTGGATCTTTTAAAAGTTTTTTTCATTCCTGTAAGTTAATGTGATTTTATTAAGCTTTTCCTCTAACTGATAGTTTTGAACATATTAAAGATCTATGATCTTTAACATGTTGATCTTCTCTATCAATTGTCAAGAGCAATTAAAGTTTAAATCGTAATTATAATAAACTTTTATCCAGTCACCAAACATCAATGTATTCGACAATAAAAAACTTTTCATATGGGCCGATTCCCATTGCACATATATGTAAGTTTCTCATCAAAAAGAAATCATCTTAGATCTTACAAAGTATATAAGGTATATAAGAATGCAAGATTCGGACACATTGCTTGATCGTTATCCTAAGCAGCTCCTTATTTTAACAAGCTATATATGTCATTTAGCAAAGAGTTATAAACCGATATTTAAAAGGACCTCAAAATTCGTAAGAATTTTTCTAAATTTTTCAACTAAAAGTATTTCTATTTATACAAAATTCAACCATAAAATAGAGCTATATGTACTTCATTATCGCACCTAAAAATCATCAAAAATGGATCAATAGAAAAAGAAGATATAGACTAAAATATGCAAATTTTTGATACATTCCCAAATCAGCATGTCATATAGGTCGCAATTTTTAATATAATTTTCTAAATTTTGCCACGTTAATTTATTTTGATATAAAAATAACGCAAAAGAACTAGCTTGCACTGGGGCAATTATTTGACCTAGCTCCACATGAGGCCCCTATCCAGTATGCTTAAAAAACCAGTTCTATTGAAATTTGGCACAATTAGTTTTACAACTGGCTTGAATATATGTTATTATTTTCACCAATATCGTTCGATGTATAGCTTTCCTAAAAGGCTCATTCCCGGAAAACGGTTTGGAGGTTTTAAATTCCTTTTATATATAAACCAACTTTATTGAAAATCTTCAAGATTATTTCGATTAATATCGGTTCGGTAATGTAGAATTATTTTTTAAGTTAATAACTCTTCCGTAGTTTAGAGCTTAGAAGGTTCTTAAGTATAGATATAGATCAGCACAGCCTATTATAGCATTCTTACATGTTTACTTCTAATATGCGATCAAAAACAAAGTTACCTATATATTCTGGTGAAATTAAAATTCATATTAAACTAACAGAGTGATAAACTGATATATACCCTCATTATCCACATGTCACGGTGAAGTGAATAAAAATAGAAAAAAGGATGCTGCTAAATAAAATCAAATAAACCAACAATAGGAAAATGTAAAGAAACAAAACTAAATAAATATTGCGCTTTAAGCATAAACGAGGGGAAGTTCATAAAAATAAAATAGCAATATTATTTAAGAAACTTACTTCTACTTCATCTTCATTGCCTTCTCCTTCCATAACTTATTCTTTGAGATTTTTATCAATCTCTATATTTTGATAAAACGGCAAATGGTAACCTTCATGGGCCCATATTTGAGACTATTAAGAGCTTTTTGAAAACGAAACACTTGTACTTTTTCTTCTTTCGTTTCATTCAAGTGTTATACTCGTATAGAGCTTAGCAAACTAGTTCAAAAGTTTTGCAGATGAAAATCCTTAAGATTTATAGTTTCTTACATTGTATTTGTAGCGTTAACAGATGTATATGTATTTTAGCATACTAAAATGTGTTTGTATGTAGTATCTGTGTGAGAAAGAACTTTATATGACTAATACAAAGACGATTTGCTTAGTTTTTATTTAAATTTTTATTCACTTTGGCAAACTTTGCGTTTTGCAATAAAGTGAAAAAGAAAATTGTGGTTTATATGTGTTAGACAACATATGCCCTAAATTGAATATTGGTGAGGGGAAAAAGTACTATTATTTTATTTGATCTAAAAAAATTGACAAAAAACAGTTTAAATTTTTACACTTAAACAGAGGAAGAAGTAGTGATTTGTAAATTTCTATGGACTGAGATCGAAAAATTCTTAACACATATTTTTCATTTAAATGTTGATGTCAAGTTTTGAATGTCAAACAAATGAATATAATGTTAATCTGATTAAAATTAATGACCAGAAAAAAGTATTAGTAAAATATTGAATATGTTTAGCAGAATCCAGCTGGGTGCTACAAAAAGTTGGCCAATCATCCAAACGTCTGCCATCAATGGTATTAAAAGTAGAGGAAGAACTTTGTTTTTACAAATACCTGATTCTTGTTCAGGTACATAAAAGCAATGGGCCAGATGATGCCTCTAAAACCACCAAATAAAAAAATCTCCCAACAAATCCGTTGGGAAAGCAGCCTGGTTAGATCAATGCTCAGACTATTTGGTACAATAAGTTAAAGGTAATGTAGGTTTATAAACTGACATGAACGCTACTAAATATTTAGAGGCCCAAAACAGGGCACGGAAATTGAAGTGAAATTAAAAAAATATTCTTGAGCATAATGGGCGACGAAACATATATTCTGGCAGATTTTTAGCAACTTTCTGGTCAAACATTTTGATGTTGCCAATGCTTTTGGGAATGTTGAAGAAAAGTAAAGAATTCAACATTTCCTAAAAAGCTCTTGGTATGCAATTGCGTCAAAAGAAGCCAACATTTTAAAACGGGTTCTATATACCGAAATTTACATAAAGGAATGTTTACAAAAAGGCTGCGTCCATTCATAGCACTTGAGTGTTACAAGAACTTTGTACAAGAAAGGAAAATCTTCCAAACTGCTAGGAGCTTAATCCAGCGGAGAGATATTGCACTCTTGTTAAATGGGAATTAGAGACCACAAAAAGGGTGTTCAAAATTGTAGTAGATTTTAAATGGAAATGAGCTACCAGTTCGAGCAAAGTAAAGCACTGTAAAAACGTTAATGGAAGAGTTTCGAAAAATGGTTTTGTTTTTATTAACGCATATGTATGTTAAGAATTTTTCGATCTTCCTCTTATACAGCTCGATTAAAAAGAACTTACTACTTCGCCAACCCCTGAAAGAAAATAAATCTTTCAACTATTATGTAAACATTTTTAAAAAAGATACTTTACGTTTACATTAAATTACACAATAAAGAATATGTTTCTCAATAAAGTTTAAAATGTTTCAAAAGAAATTTATAAAGGAATTATATTTAGAGAAACGCTTTTTTGCAAGAAAGACAAGAAAATATCACATGCTCCTTAGAAGACAAGGAATAACTACCAAAAAGAGGATATTTGTACCAGTAGGAAATTATTAAAATAATAAAAAGAAATATATTTTAAATTCTTATTATTTCTTAATTTATAATTTTTTTTTTTTTTTGGCGAACAAATAAGATGAAGTGTGAATTATTAAGTTGAAAGAAAACAAAGTTAACAAATAACATTTACATTGTTGTTCATTATTTTTTTTTTTATTCCAAACTATTTTTTGGTAACAATTCAAGAAAAAAAACAGAGGATTTACTTACAAAACAATTTTTCTTTTCCTGAAAATATATCTTGAACGCTACAATAGAAAATTGGGTATATAAGGACATAGATCAAGTGGAAACTTAAACTATTGTAAGTGAAAAAATTCACTGAAATAGAATTAAGGATTCAGAAGTTAACCGGTTATTTAAAAGTAAACGAGCAAATTTTGCTAGGTGGGACCAAGTTTCATGTAATTTTTAATTTTATTACGTAAACTATATCAATTAATAATATCCTTAGTACAAGGACATTTTTACCATTTTTTGATACTAAAAATATCCTAAATTTCTCTTCGGGGAAAACTAATTTCCAATACTTATTCTTGAGTATATAGTTATGGTTCATTCAGAAAAAAATCATGGAGCAAAATCAACGTTGAGCAAAGTTCATTTGAAATTGAATAAATTTTTCATTTCGTTAAAACTAAACATTTTTACATTTGTGATGCAATAATAATGTTATACATATTAGAATCTTTCTATATTGATATATAAAAGTATACAACGATAAATTGTAAAATTACTTTTAAAAAGTAAAATTTCAAGAAACTGTATTTACTGTGAAACAATGTAAAATTAACATTTTTTTCTATGAATCAAAATCAATAACTGAATAAAAGTTAAATTATTTCTATTTTAATTAATTTTACGTTGATGTTTTATGTTTTATGTTCTTTCTGTCTGATTTTATTATTGGCATTTTTTTACACTCTCTCACAGCAAGTGAGGGGTGAATGGGGTATGTTAATTTAGTCATTACGTAATGTATGTATAGTCTTATATCAAATCAAATCTGAGTCTATTTAGCTATGTCCCTCTGTCTGTCTATGAAATTTGTTCTGAGAATTTTTATTGTCCTGAGAAGAAACCAAGATCGGTTCAGTATTTTAATACATATAGATCATTATCTGGAGCCTACTCTTAGTTTAAGCAAAGAACTGTCTTAAAATTTTAAATTAGAAGACGACAAATTAGAACTTTTAGTTATGTATACCTCATAACTAATCCAACAATTAAAATCGGTTCAATAGAAAAGTTATAGTCAAAAATATTACTTATGTTATGACTCAAGTGTTACTGAGTCATATTTTAAAAAGATTTATATATTGTATGTATTTGTTAATTAGGAAACTGAAAAATTTTGACAAAACATCAAGAAATTCAATCTTGAGGAAGACGAATTTGGCTTTAATAAGTCGTTTACGTAAATAGGTTTTCGAAATCCAGTATATCTTTGGCAGCTGCACATGAGTCGGCAAAATGATACCGTTATGTTAACTGCTTGCACTTCCAAAACTTAGTTAAAGGTCCAAGCAATAATGGCGGAGAGTGAGAGGTAATAGTAGAGAAATATTTAGTTTATCTTCTCTTCCTTCTCATTACAGCGATTTCACAGAAGTAATTAGAAAAGATTTCTCTTACATCACCAGAAAGTGACTAGTGATCACTGAGATGAGTTAGGTTAGCTGATCAAACTCCTCGTAGCCAAGAACAGACTTTATTTTAGCCAGTTTATCTGCAACAGTATTGCCGTGATCATCAGTATGACCCCATAACCACATTAACTCCAATTTCTTGAGAGATATCATGTATTCAACCTTACCAATTTATATGTAGAATATAAACCCGAAAGAGATTTTAACGGACTGTTGTTTAAAGTTAGAACTTTCTTGTCGAGCAATAGACTAAAGGAAGCACGCTTCCTTAGATCAGAAATATAACAACCAGTATGGTTTACTACAAAGTGTATTTATAGTAAAACCATAATTTGGTACTCTTTTGCTACCCAGTGAATCTTTTCAACTAGTTAATTTAGTTCAAAGGCCAAAAAGTCATAGGCAGTAAGTAATATATTTAAAGAATTTGAAGTATCTAATGTTTTGGGTCATATCTGTAACATGGACATAAAAACTTTTCTAGCTTAAAAATAAAAAGTACTTTGGTACTTTTTAATTCTTGATAAACATAAGTAAATAGATAAAAAATAATTGAAGACACTGTGGAATCATGTTCCTATTGTACTTAATTTTCGAATTTCCCAACGGTACTTTTTGAATTCTTTGTCATAGGTAATCTAAAGACATGGCAAAAAAGTATACAAAGACCCGTATGTCCAGAAAAAAATTCATACCATTATCTTGGACTTTTTGGATCTACTGATGAGGAAATTTTCAATGGCACCTTTTGATAATATACAATTATTATATGGTACTTTTTGCAACTTATAAAATTTGTGTAATATGGTCCCAATAACAATAGTATCAACAGTATAGACATTTGTGGTACTTTTCGAATCTTTTTAAGGTACTATTTTGTTTTCCATAAAAATCAAGAAAAAATGCGCTTATTTACATTAAAATCTTTGGCTAACGAAGAAGCGAATAGAATTAAAGCTTGAAATCACGCGTTAGCTCTTCACGTAGTCTTATTGTATCGACTTTTTTATTATCCTCCATATTTTGTGCTCTAGAGCAAATCTTAGTGTGAAAAAGTCAACTATATAATATTCTTTTTATTTTTTCTTTATTTTCTTCTTAGTTGCCATAAACTTGGCATTGTCCAACCCAAAAAAAGAAAAATGTTAAAAAAACACCAAAATGAAAATAATATTGCTGCGATAGTATTTATGGCGCCAAAAAGTTTAACTCTTTCATTTTAACTATTATATATATATGTGAATGGATGTTAGTTCTTCATATCGATATAAAAAATATGAAAAAAGAACGAAATAACTGAGAACATTGTTTAAATGTCACATTATTGTGTGAAAGTGCTTGTAAGCAAATAAATATGAAGTCTGAGACTTTGAGACTGAATTCACCAAAGAAACGTTTTATAGTTAAAAAAAACTACATTTATATATATGAAGTCATTGGGCAAATGGTGCGTAACAAAATAAAATAAAAATTATATCAGAAAAATAAAGAAAAAGACGAAAATAATAAGTCAAATGATATAAAAGAAAAATTTATAGTTGTAACATCATATACTGGTATTATCTTTTATACGTTTAAATTTATTCCACTTAAACTTTAGTTGACATATTTTTTTTTTGGATTTTTACAACTTCCACCACCACACGTGTTGAAGAGAGTATATAAACTTTGTCATTCCGTGTGTAGCGTTAAGATGAAATTATGCCGGACCCCATAATGTATATATAATTTCTTGCATCAAATCAAAATCTGAGTCAATTTAACTATTTTTTTGTTGAAACGTATCTCTTATAGCCTAAAAAGTTTCCTTCTTAAAACCAATAAAATTGGTTTAGTATTATAAAAGATATAGGCCAATATCTGAGGAAACCTCTAAATTCAAGAAATGAACTTTTCTAAAGTTGTCAATTACTTCATTACCGTTCCAAAGAATTATCAAAATCGGTTCAGTAGAAAAAAAGTGATATATATAACTTTATGACTCGTTAAGCGTTTCTTTGTTATATTTAAAAAATACTTTTATTTATTTTATACGTTTCTGAGAGTATGTGTTAATGTGTATATGAAGCATAAAGTATTTAATTCACACCCATTTATAATGGGGCGCTTCAATACCGATTTTAGCATTTAAACTTGTTATGCCCTCCACCACCTCAAGTGGTAAAGTGAGTATATTATATTTGTCATAACATGCATAACACTAAGAAAAAATCATTGCTGACTCCATTTCATTCTTGTATCAAATCAAAATGTGATCGTTTTAATTCTGTCCATCCGCCTCTCCGTCTGCCCTTTGTTGACACGCTCACATCCACAAAAATAAATAGAGTTTAGTGAAATTTAGCCTAAGCATTTGCCATAGTCCTGAGAAGTTTCCCAATTTAAAATCACCAAAGTCGGTTCAGTATATTTATAGATATAGACCGATATCTGAGTCAATCCCTAAATTCAATTGAAAAACTTTTGTAATATTGTAAATTATAACAAAGTATAATGAAATTTTGCTATAATATTAAGTTACTTGTACTTTATTACCATTACAAAAAATATCGAAATCGGTTCAGTAGAAGCTATAGCTAAAACTATAACTAAATTTATGACTCATTAAGTATTTGTGTGATATATTTAAGAAAAACTTTTATAGTGTATACAGTGAGAGTGTGTTTGTACGATTTTTAATGTATTTACTTCACACTTATTTGTGATGGAGGTTATTGAAATTCGACATATCCGAATATAGAAATCTTACTTGTTTAATTTCTAGATTTATTAAGAAATATTTTGACTTTTCAACGAAAAATTTATTGTATAAATTTTGGGGGAAAATTACTGTAACAGTTTGAATCCCTTTGAAAGAATTGGAATTTTATTTTTTTTATAATTTTCAACTTAATTAAATGTCCTTATACCTCGACTTTATACTCTTTCAAACAAATCCTTAGAATATTAAAAAAAGAATTAAATTGTTTGAAAATAAATTGTTAAAATCTTTATAAAAATAGCAAAATAATTTATTTATTTATTTCAATTTGCATGCAAAATTGAAATATACTTAAATATAATAAGTCCACTTTACTAAAAAAAAGGAAGAAAAATAATATCTAATATTCTTGGAAAAAAATCTCTAAGAAAAACTACAAAAATAGCTACTGAAATATGCAAACAAAAATAATAACAAATATTGTATTTACTTCACATTGAGAAAAGAGTATATATTTGTGAGGCTTAAATCACAAAAATATAAATTTAAGAAACAAATATTCAGTAAAAAGAAAATAGCACTTAAACATCCTAATGCTACCATCCAATTGCTACATACTGCTGCTATTTACTACTCAATATATGAACAATATTTTTTTATTCTTGAGATTCAAGTATTAAATAAAATAGTTGTTGAGAAAAACTACAAAAACAAAAATAAAATGAAAATAACTACATGTCCAGGATATAGAGAAAAAAACTAATATTTGTAATTTTTGTGCAATTTGAAAGAGGTCGTCAAAAGAGAAAGAAAGGAATGGACTCGAATTATTTTTAGTTTTTTTTTTTTTTTTGAGAAAAAATCTTAAAAATAAACAACAAAATAAAGTAAAGAAAGACGAAATAGCCTTCATTTCAACATGTTTTAAATGTGTTCATAAAAATGGTCCGCACAGATATAATATAACATATATATGTTTAAATAATTCCTAAACACATAGTCATCGGACTTAAATCGGTTAAAAAATTCTTAAATAAACTGACCCGCGTAAATTGTCGTATATAAAATCAAATGATATTTGGTAACAATATATACAAAAATAAATGCGCGGTTTTGGATGTCATGTTCGCATCGTCATTGTACCCCCTTAATGTGTCAGCTTATAAGGTTTCGTAAATTTTGATAAATATTGTCATAAAGCTGACTTATAGCTTCTTGTCTCTACACAAAATATAAATTTAAGGTTAAGAAAAGCTTTCTTCGATGGAACATTTTTGAAGCATCAAGTCTCTGAAAAGAAGTTTAGAACATTTTCAATGGTAGTAAGTCACGGCAGATATAACAAATATCTGGCTGTGCCAAATTTTAATTACCCTTCTCCTCTTACATTGTGCACAAGTATGCCCGAGTGGAAAAAGGATTTAAATAGAAACTAAAGTAAAATATTTGTAGAATTATTTTTAAAAAAGTTACTAAAAATAATTCTACAAATTTCAATAATATAATTCTCTGGAAAGGGAACTTATATGAGAGTTATAGCAAAGGATGAACCGATATCACTATTAACGTTCATTGAAGACAGTTACAACGATAATTGTGCCCAATTTCCAAAAAATTGGTTTAGAATTGGTTTAAGACTTTTATAAGCATAAAACCGTATTTCGAAGAGCAATATAAATGAGAGCTATAGAAAAATGTGATCCGATATTTATCTAATCAGTTCTGTTTTCCGTCAAAGAGCCTTATATGAGAGCTGCAGCGAATTATCTTCAAAACTGGAACCTGATTTAAGGTGTATTTATATTTTTCATATTTTAGCGTGTGACAAAATCGATTCAGTTTTTTTTTTTTTTTTTTTTTTTTTATGCAAAAATAAGTACGCTTTATGTGGTCTTGGATAATTCCTTCTTGGGTTTTCAAATGAAATAATAATGCTTATATACCCTCTTCACCACTTGTGATGTTAGAGTGTATAAAAAGTTTTCAAATGGCTATAGTAGCAACACAGTAGTTGCGAAACTATAGATAACATGGAGTATTCAGTATGAAAGAAAAATTCTAGCCAAAGGGTAGTCGAATTCTTATATTAAAAGTTCTTATGGCTCCTGGTGGGAACCTGCATTTGAAACTCGTATATCAGGATTCATAGATTTTCGCATCTGTATAGAAAATCAAACATTTAATTGTATGCAATTTACCACAAGTAAGGAAAACGTAGTATATTAACTATAGAAGGTACAACAAGCGTAGTATACTGAAAAAGCCCTTGAGAGAAACTATGCTGTTTAACCATTTCTAAAAATCATAGATCTCAAACTGACAGAAATACATAAAAATCCCAATTGGTTTTTAGGAAATCTATAGGTATTTTTTCAAAATAACCACACAGAGGTGACAACATGTAAAGTCCACAGGGAAATATGACCTGCTTTTAAAATGAATAGAACAATTTTTTCTTCGCAGAGATATACTTGGAATATAAAGGAAGAATGTGAATTTTCAGTCCAGAGAATAAAAATGCAATTATTCCTGGTAAACTATATAAACAAAGAGAAACGTTACTTCGCAATATGTTCACCGCAAACATTAACATATTCCCGCCAATCAATTATTGTTATCACCAATATGTTAATTGTTGAATTTATTTTATTTGATTAACCATTTCGTTGCTATAATTAAATTATTTTTATTAAATAAAATAAAATATTATGATTTCAATATGTTTGCAAATATGTTTAACTGATCACAATTTTATTTTTAGTTAAAAAAAAAAACTATTGTTATTAGAACTAAACTTTATTTTCAGTTTACTGACAACTGAATATGAACAAATATTACAATTTGTGTTAAGATGGAAAATTTTTATCCGATATAATCCTTCTCAAATCGAATAAATAGTACGAAGACTTTCCTTCGTTATATTTTATTTAAGCTTATCCTGTACAAAACTAAAATATTTGCAACATACATACGAAATATGTACACAGACATATACAACAATTATTTGTGGCATGTATGTGTTGCATGCATGTAGTGGGAGTGTATGTATGGAGGAAATAAGAATAAAATGATGCATGATGTATTGAGAAATATAAAAAATAGAAGAAAAGTAAATAAAAAGAAATAAAAGAAGAAATGTTCACGTATGTCTAAACAACTCAATGAACTGAAATATGCTGACTTTTTAATTTCAAAGATTTTGTATTTACATACAGGTAAACCTCTGTAATAAAGGTCTCTTTATTTATGAAAGAAAATTCATTTTTGTAAAATTTATCAATTTGTAAAAGAAATATATTTTGAATTAAATGAGATCTTAGTTCAGTTTTAATAGGAACTACTGTTTTTTTCTTTTTTTGAAAAACATTCCTACATGATCTTGGAATGACCAAAGTATGTGTACAACTTGAGACGCGATGTATTGCAATATTTTACTTCATCTTGTTTCTTCCGCTTGCACACTTCTCTTCTTGAATTTTAATTCGTTCTCTTTCTTTTTGTGCAATAGAAAAGTAGGAATTTACAAATAAATAATTGAAATTTATCTCCTCAAATTTATTTTTTTATTAAAAAAAAAACAGGGAATCAATCTACATCATTTGACGGATTTTGAAGAATATTTCAAGTACCCAAATCAAGAAAAAATGTTACAGACAAACAAACTTAATAACAAACAAATAAAGATGTTAAATTCGGTTGCGCCGAATACTTTCTATAACATAAGGAGTGAGATCGATTAATTCTTAACACACGTTTTTCATTACAACTTTTAATTCAAGTAGCATTGCTGGCCCTACGCAAATATTAAAATTGTATTTTTACAGCGATGGTGTCTCACAGTAGAAAATTACCGCAATATTTTAAGACTCTCGCTGTTGTAGCTTTTTAGATACTCGATATTTGCTTTGTATGGGGAATATCCGTCTCCCTGGACTTATCCATCCAACATTTGTCAAGTAAATCAGTTCCTTAAGGAGGTAGATGGGATCAAATTTGAATATTCTCGCTGTTATAGTTTTTAGATATTCGAAATACAATATTTATTTTGTGAAGGGGATACTCCTCCCCTGGTCCATTCTTTTGTACGTTTTGTCCAGTAAAACAGTTCTTTAAGAAAGTCGTTGGTATCAAATATGAACACTCTCGCTGATACAGTTCTTTAGATATTCGATATTTGCTTTATATGGGCGGTACCCTCCCCCAGGTTTTATCGAAACTTTTTATAGCCTATTTTAAATTCGGGCATATTGGGATTATTCTGTGAAAATTTCATCAAAATTGACTCAGTCGTTTTGGAGTCTATACGTTACATACAAACATACTTATAACATACACATCTTATTTTTTATATAGATTTTCTACTAAGGTCTGCCGTCAACTGTACCGGGAGATAGATAACCTGGTTCAGGTAGAAGGAATTGTGTGCATTTCTAAAGCAAAAAGTATTCTCAAAAGAGCTTCCAACACATCAGATAGGAAAGCAGTGCCTTTAGGTCAGTGCTTGGACTGGTACGAAAAGTTACAGCTAATGCAGGTTTACAAATGCTCCGAATAATGTGCAAATGTGACACGAAAATTAAAGTCAAGTTTTCTATAAAGTATTTTTCTTCACAATGGATCATGAAACGTATGTTGTGGCATATTTGTCGCAACTTCCAGGTGAAAAATTTTATGTTGCTGATGCTCAAGGGAATGGTGAAGAAAAGTTTAGGTCACAAAGGCAATTAAAACTTTTCAAAAGGTTCTCTATAAATACCAGAATTTACATCAAAGAATGTTTTCAAAAATAGCTGCTTCTATACATAAGACTAAGGCATATCTTCCCCTCTATCCTGTCCTTCACTTCATAGAAAAGCGACAAAATTTTACAACTCTTAAATATGGTCTAAATGGGAGTAGCTGTGCTTTCTTCTTTGTATGGTAATTACTTTTTGTCCTGACCCTATTTTACAATCACTTTCTAAATTAAAACTATTTCACAGAAAATTTATTGCAACTAAATTTAAGAATTCTTGCTCCCATATTTTTTCACTACAGCAATTTTTGAAGAAAATGATTGAAATAATATTTTTTAACTTTCGTATCCGTTCTACACTTTGTACAATAAATTTTCTCGATTTCCTTCAGAAAGTTATTGAGACGAAATCATTCTTTCATAGTTCTTTAGGTATTCGATAATTAATATTGGGAGTTAATCTCCCCTAATCCTATCTGCCCATTCTATCCAGTTAAAATGTTCCTTCAGAAAGTATTTGATTAATTATTATTTTTATAGTTCCCACAAAACCACCCTTTGGATATTTATAATCAAAAATCGATTTTTAAAATTTTGCGAAGGTCATTTAATTATTTGTTATAGCAAATAATTATCGATGTAAAGCGCTCAAATGTCACATAAATATTATCACCATTGTTATATACTGCACTCTTGTGTATAAATTGAAAATTAAATTGGTGTAGGGTATTAAAAAGTCGAGCTTGACCGACTGTAAATTATTAGTTTTTTATATTTGAGCATATTTTTCTTTAAGAATTTGGCACGCGGTTAAAGAAGTTAAAGCGCAAAGTGGAGTACTTTTTACCACTATCACTTCGTCCATGAAGCTCCTTACTCCTGCTCTGCCCTTGTGCTATCATTATGTTAAATTTCATTCATAGCCATTCAACCGATTAAATGCTACAGATTTATATATACAAATCGATTCTGACAAACTAAAATTGAAAATCTCACAGACATTTCTGGAGCTAATTTCGAGTAAATATTGGTATCTACATACAAGGATTTTAATCGAAGACATTCACTTCTTGATAAGTGATCACATTTTTGACGGATTTTTTTGTCAAAAAATAAATTTGATCACATATTAAGGTTAACATCTTAGAAAAGTCAATTGATATTTCTTAAAGATTTTTTTCATAAAAACAACAACTGTTTCTTAAGTCCTTTTTATGGAACTTGCACGTATCATAATATGGAATTTTATCTTAATGAAACACATCTCTCTTATATCTAATTTCGTTGTTTTATCTTTATTACAAAAATATCTATAAAATATGTTTTTATTTATCAAATCAACATGTCTAGAAAATTTTATTCTTTTTGTCTATTTTAGAAACTTTTATTGTTGATTTTGTTATTTTTTATTTAAAGACGAAAGTAAAGACTTTTCATTCTTAGTACTTAACAGAAAAAAGTCTACAAATAAGAGAGATATCATTTCATGATTACAATTTATAAATATTTCATAACTAAAAGACAAAAGAAGTTTTTTTCTTGTTTTAACTTTAATAATATTGAAATAATGATTTGTATTTTTGTCCATGTCTGTGAAATATTTATAAATTTGATTTAAGTTTTTCTGTTTGAATACCCTCCACCACCACAAGTGATGAAGAGGGTATATTAACTATGTTATTCCGTGTGTAACACTAAGAAGAAATCATCTCAGACCATCTGTCTGTTTTTGGTATGCTCACATCCACAATAGTAGAAGGAGCTCAGTAAAATTTGATCTCAGTATTTGTTCTGAGTCCTGAGAAGTTTCCCATTTAAAATCAGCAAAATCAGCAAAATCAGTTCAGTATATCAAAAGTTGTATATGTATGAAACATAACTACATGCACTTTTGGAGGAGGGTGTTGAAGATTCGTCATAGCCGAATATAGTAATCTTACTTGTTTGCTTACAAGTTAATGTCCTTTGGGGAATGAACGAATAAATGAATGAATGAAATAAAGTACTTCAAATATTAAAATTTATGTCAATTTCACAATTTTTTTTGTCTTTTTGTAAATTTTTTTTGTAGTTTTGTTGCATACAAAATAATTTATAATGCAATAAATTTAAATATTGATTGTAAAATCAAACTGCAACAACAACAACATCGTTATTATTGTTGCTGCTTCTGCTAATGTTGCTGATGTTATTGTTGTTGTTGTTTTTTTCAGTTGCTTACTTACACATTGATACAATATATTTCAATTTAAATGCACATAAATAACAATAAAGATAATATTCTTATCAGTATTTTAGATTATTTTTGAAAATAAGCAATTTTTTCTTACATAATTTTAAAATGATTTAAATTTTATAATTTTTATTAAAATTTATTTAAAACTAGCAGACCCGGCAAACTTAGTTTTTTAGGTCGTTGCTGATCATTTAAATCCTATAAGTTTTTCATGTTCAAAGTTCACTGATGAAATAGTTGGGACCAAATTTGAGAACCTTCATATAGTTAAGATACTCGAAAATCAATATTTACATTGAATAGGTGGTGCTCCTCCCCATGGTCCTATCAGTTCTACGTTTTATCCATCAAAACAGTTCTTTGAGAAAGTTGTTGGGACCAAATTAGGGAACTCTCGCCGTTTTTTTTTTAATCCATTCCAGCAATTTTTTCTAGACATTTGTTATTAACAAACAAGTTAGAATAATATATTCGGCTATGCCGAAACTTTAATGCCCTCCACCTTTGCGTATGAAGTAAATACGTTATGTTTTGTATATACACACACATACACTTACAAACGTATATAATATACAAGTATTTCTTCTGTACAACACAGGAACATACAACTTAATAAGTCATCAAACTAGTTACACTTATGGCAATAACTTTTCTTCTACGGAACCGATTTTGATAATTTTTGAATGAAAATGAAGTATATAGAACTTAGTATCATGGCAAAATTTCATTATAATTTGCCGATTTAAAACTTAAAATTTTACAAAAGTTCTTTATATTTCTTTGCACTTCTTGAATTTAGAAGTTGACTCAATACATGGGACAAATTTCATTAAGCTCTGTCAATTATTGTGGACCTAAGCATATGCTTAGCTCAATAAACTCGGACTTTGATTTGATGCAAGAATATATATAAATTAGAAGCTTTGAAAAGATTCCTTCTTAGTGTTTCACATGGAATGACAAAGTTTATATACCCTCTTTAACGCTTGTGGTGGTGGAGGGAATAAAAATATGAATTGATAAATGTTACAAATGATTTTAATTCATTTATTGTAAATTATTTAAAAAACCGAGATCGAGTAATTCTTAACACACATATATGTTGTTAAACCACTGAAGTTCCAGTTTCAATTTTTATATAATTGAAATTACTATTACAATTAACAAAAAAAATACTTTTATAGTTTTAATGACTAAATCAGTGATTGAATTTTAAAACATTTTCGGAAAACCTTCCATTAACTGATTTATATTGCTTCCTGTCGCTTTGCTCGATTAGGTAGTCCATCTTTGTTTATCATCTATTACACTATTGGACACCTTTTTGATGTCCTTCAGCACTCTTTGAAAGAAGAGCCCAATATGTCTCTGCTGGCCTTAGCTCCATACAGTTTAGAGGTTTTGCCTCTCTTGGTACAAATAAAACATTATTTCTAGCACCGCTTAAGAGATTATTTTTGGTAAACATCCCTTGATATGAATTTCAGTATTTGTAGACTCCGTTATAACTAATGATTGACTTTATTTGCCCAAATTGCATAGCAATATGCAAATACCAGAAACTTTTTGGGAAATTTTGACTGTTTTATTTAGTCCATTAACTTTCTAATCCTTCCTTGAAATCAACGGACAAGTTTTTCCGGTACTGTTTAATAATATTTACTTAATATTGACGCAGACCTCCGAATGCTTGGCAAATTTTGTGTGGGACCAAGTTGGGTTTTGTTCAAAATTTTAAATTATTTTAGTTTGCATTTTATTCTGGTCTTCACTTTTCATCAAATAAAAACTGACATGATTTGCAAAGGTAACTTGATCAAAAAAAAATTTTATATAATTCATGTTAATAATATTTCAATCTCAGCCTTTAAATTAAATTTATGAAAAATATTTGATGCCACCACAATGTGGTGAAGAGTGTATATTAATTTTGTTATCCGTGTGTAACGCTAAGAAGGAATCATCTAACACCCTATAATGTATATATATTCTTGCGTCAAATCAATCCGATATCTGATGCAACTACTAAGTTCAAGCGATGAACTTTCCTAAAATTGTCTTGTATAAGTCCTCAAATTGGAATGAAATTTTGTCAACATTTTAAATTATCAACATCGGTTCCGTAGAAAAAAGTTATACCGAAAAATATAACTAATTTTATGACTCATTAAGAGTTTCTATGTTTTATGTAAGAAAAGCGTTTATACAATATATACGTTTGTGTGTGTACATGTATATGTATATGTATATGTATATGTATATGTATATGTATATGTATATGTATATGATGTATATGTATATGTATATGTATATGATGTATATGTATATGCATATGTATATGTATATGTATATGCATATGTATATGTATATGTATATGTATATGTATATGTATATGTATATGTATATAACTAACATATTAACAGTCACATAAATATGTGTTGGAGGGTATTGAAAATTCGTCATAGCCGAATATATCATTCATACTTGTTTAATTATAAGTTTTCATATTCATTTTCATTATTCGAAATTAATTGTCTCTATTAATTTTTTATTATTTAAATAATAAATTATTTAAATTCTTTAAACATTATTTAATGTCAATTTATTCCTTTGAAATTTAATCTTTAATTACATTTTACTTTGACTTATTTAGAATTTTCTTTTAATATTTTATTTTGAATTTAAGATTAAAATTTAATTAAACATTTTAAATAGTTTAAACATGTAAATTAGTTTATGTCATTAACAAAAAATAGTAAACTTTGTAGACATTTTGATTAAGATGTTAAACATTTCAAGATAAAAAAACCTAAAAGGATTTGAAATTAATTAAACTTTTAAATTATTAAAAAAGAATTGTAAGTAAATTGCCACTTTTCGGAAAATAATTGTTTAACGGGTACAAAATCAATCTCAGGCAAGAACCAATTTCTCGGAATTACGAAATCAGAAAATTTTTTTAACCGACTTATTGTTGTGAAATAAAGACACAGTTACAACAAAACTATTGTTATTAGACTAAAATATTATTTCAATTTTTGACAAACATAAAAATTTCAACAAAACTATTTTTATTAGATAAAAATAGTATTTTCAATTAATTTTGATAACCATAATATTGTTAACAGTTCAATACGGCGATGTTTTTATTTCAGTTTATTGTGTTTAATGTTGGCGTAGGACAATTAAACTACTACTATTAAATATTTCAGGAAGTCTATCTCCAAAAAAGTCCAATCCGGGTATGACTTTTTTTTAAATCGCCAAAATTTTATTTATGATTTGATAAAAAATATGTTGCATATAGTTTTTATCATTCTCTATGCTTACATGTATGAGATATCACTAATATTTTAAGAGAGCAAAAGTGTCAAAGCTAGAATCGTCAATAGGGTTCCTGATTGTATGTCTACTACCTATTTAACAAATCTGTAGTGGACCAAATCTTTTATAACGGCGGGAAGAGCAATTTACTGAGAAAATTAGTTTTTTTAAAAGTTTTCCCCTGATGGAAATTAAAGGTATTTTGAAATGAAAACGTGGGAATATATTTATACTTCTACATTAAGGACAACTTTTTTGATATTACAGAAATAATTCATAAAAAATAACTTAACTCTTATAAAATTTATTTAATGTCATAATTATAATACCAAAATCATTCTTTTTGTTTTAAATTGTACACCGTCTTTCAAAACTTAACTGAAGCTTGACCCCCTTTCCAGAAATTTGTACATTTCCCCAGCAAATTACATAGTTGAGCGATATTTTCACGACAGTGATTTAATCTCTGTTATCACTGGTAAACCAGTGATAACTGCAGTGACTGAAGTTATGAAATAACGGTTACTAACAATGTCGTTCCTTCTTATTTTTTGCATACTGAAATGAATTTGTTTTTATTTTGAACCAGCAAAATTTCTTAAAGGTGGTGCTGAGCATAAATTCTCGATTCATCTAAAATGAAAATTATCCTTTTGCTACGCTCTACAGTGTAAACTGTAATAGAGACTCCCATATTCAATAATGTCCTCTGACCTTTTTTTCTGAACCCTTTTTAATGAATATAAAATACATTCTTGTTTTCTTTTAAAATACTGCGAACACTGTCACTGTTTTGAAGAGCAGCGATTTAAAAATCGCTTTCACTGGGAATGACGTTATTCAAAAATCGCGTTATTCAAATACTCTCGGGGCCGCGGAGAGACGACTTTCTCCGAGACCTCGGATGAAACCTCAAATGGTGATCATTTTCGCGGGTACATGGGTTTTCTAAAAAATATTCTCGTTGCATAATGGATGACAAACGCATGTTCTGGGGAATTTTCGCAACTTCCTGAGCAAATATTTTATGTTACTGATGCTGGGACGCAAAAGCTGTCAACATTTTCCAATAAAAGGAGAATCATTCGTTTTGTAGAGCCTCTACAAATACCGAAATTTACACCCAGAAAAAGGTTGTTTCCATTTATAGAACATGTCTTCTTATTTTTGGCCTAACTTGACATCTTGTCAATATGATAAACAAGCTCTTGTCTTGCACAAGTGTAGTAATGTGATATTTCTATCTAACTGCTCAGAACTAAAGCCAGTGGAGAGATGTTGTGTTCTTGTTAAGAGAGAATTGAAGAGCACAATAAAGGTGTTCAAGAGTGTGAAAATTTTAAACGGAGATGAACTACCTGTTCTAGCAAAGTGACCAAAAACGGTTCAAAAACATTAAAATTTCATCACTAGTGATTAAAACTATAACTTTATTTTTGTAAATTGTAATAATAATTTCAATGAAGAAAAAAATTAAAACTGTTATTTGCGTGTTTTCATTTTTATGAACATATATGTATGTTAAGAATTATTGATCTCACTCCCTTTATCTTCTTTAAGTAGTTTTAGCTTATAGTTTTTTATAGTTAGAAAATTTTTCTACATTTTTATAAAAAATTGGTCCTGAAATTTCTTGTAAGTGTCTTGTTAAAGCCATTTTCCATAATTCATCTGAAGTTATAAAATTTAATTTTAATTAAAATTTAATCCAAACCACTTAATCCATTTTTGTTTTTCAGTTTTACCTAATGAACTTTGTCTTAATAATAGAAATTAAATTTCCAACAATTTGTTACAATATTAAACCTTAATATTTGTTGCTAAAGATAGTTGTTGTGTTTACATATATTTTGTGATTTTGAATAATATTGTATGTCATGGATTATAAACTAATCAACAACTACCCACAATTACAAAATATACATAACATTCAAAGAGATCACATTTGTATGTACACACACATACATAGACATACATACATATAATTATTAATTTGAAACTTTGTAGATATTCAGACAAAATGTCTCGCAGTTCTGATAATTAAAGCGATTAATATGAAATAGAGACTTCAGGCCATAAAATAATTAAAGAAATCTGGAACTTTAAATTATTTAACTTTAAAGATTTATCGCTAAAAATTAATATTTCAATATTTATAACAAGATCTGCTGAAAGTTTCGATACCTTAATTTTAATTTTAAAAGATTTTTAGTATAAATGTTTTCAACATTTTGCCATAACTGCATAATTGACCACATGTATGTGTATGTATTTATGTAAGTATGTGTATTTATTTGTGGCTCTTATACACAAATCTAAATACGTAAATGACATGACAATGATATAACGGGACTTGGATTTCGATTTATGTGTGTGAGTATATATGTATGGTATTTATGCATATTAATAAAGGATATGCAAATTTTATAAATGTATTTGTATTTACTTGGCTACAAATACATATATACAAGTTCTCACATATATTAACACTACTGTTACTATATGAGGTTTACATAAGCAAATAA
>PYHX02000467.1:106959877-106963499 GCA_004302925.2 Cochliomyia hominivorax
TAGTCTATTATGTTTTCTACACTATTAAATTATTACCCAAAGCTAGCTTCTATCCGGTGCGCTTTGATGCACAAAAAGTCTTCTCAGAAAGAATTTTCACAAATCGCCATGTATTTAAAGAATGCAATTGGTACTAAATTCTATAGATATTAAATAATCAATATTTGCTTTATATAAGCGCTACTTCTCCCCTGATTCTACAGTTACTTGAGGGAGTTATTAGTACGAAATTTGAAAATTCTCGCTGTTACAATTCTTAAGATATTCTATAATCAATATTTGCTTTGTATAGGGAGTACTCCATCCCTTGAACCATAATAATTAATGTATTAATTTATTACATTAATTTAACGTAATTCTTTCCTCAATTCAACTAAAATTTCTTAAATTGAACATTTTTCGTGAATTTGAAGAATTAAATAAAAATTAATGAAAATTTTTTTGGCTACTTTTCTTCAATTCTACACGCTTTTTCGTCATATTTACTACCTTTTTTGGTTCAGTGTAGATCTCATAAAAGAGGTTTAAACCCAAAAACTCGTAAAGTGCACAATTATTTGACTATATTAAATAAATATTACTAATTTGATGTATATCGGTCCATATTTTGCTATAGATCCAAAGCACCGATTCCGAATGGGGTTTTAAATTTATAAAAAACTTAAATATGAATCAATCCAATTCGGTATGGCTTTTTCCCTAAATGTATTTAGTTTATAATCAATTTGACTAATTTAAGTCCTCGTAAAAAGTTTTAAAGTTCAAAAATTCTAAAAATTTAAAAATCAGTCAGTCAACCATAAAAAATTATGAACAGACCCTCGTAGAACTTTATTTTATAATATGTACTTAAAAGTCATCAAAATGTTAACATTTTTTTTAGTTTTGTGAGCTTTATGGGAGCTACCTTAAATATTTGACAGAACATGTCCTAATTTTATAGGCTTCGTCCTTAGCCCACAATAATAATATGGAAATTCAGCCGGTCAGACGGATGGACGATTAAATCTACTCGTCCATCCGTGATTCTAAGTCGAACGGTGTACTTAAACACATAACGGTATATTTAAACCAATCACCTATAGTGATGTTGGGTAAAAAATACATCTAAGAGATCTCTAAATCAACCGGACTATGGATGGATATAAGAGAACATCAACAAGTTATCATTAGAGAGTGATCAACTAGTACACAGTTCATATTATGGAATTCTCACCGTAACAGTTCTGTAGATATTTTTAATTAGTTTCCACTTCTTAGTTGGACTCCTTCCTTAAAAAGTATCTATTAATTTCCGCTTTTCATGAAACTTATCACCTCTTTTTTTCATTTTCATCGTTAAACGAATTTTCAAGCTTCAGCCACTGTTTCTGCCATGGGACAACATACATATAAACGAAAACTTTGAAAAACAAAGGCTGGTCAAAATTATAAACGCCATCAAAACCATCAACGTTTCCTTCATCATAAGAAAACAATCATGTTGGAGTTTTTGTTGTTAACAAAGTTGCCACATCTTTGTATTATATTTCTTTTTAATTTTGCTCAAAATTGCAAATATACATTAGTAATGGACCATCTATCACCATTTTTAGGTGATAGAGGTTCAGTCCATAATTTCCTCAAGTCCAGAAAAAAAATCCTTTTAAAACACACAAATCCCACATGAATGTTAATACCATAATTTATTGCACTCTTAAGCATAAATTAGAAAATAAAATAATACATCGTTCATTCGTCGTTCATTAATTTTTGATAGCAACCATTTATAACCAACAATGTGGTGTAGGGTATAAAGTATTAGGGCTTGACCGACTATAACTTTTAGTTGTTTAAAAATATAATTTATTTCTGTCTTATTCAGATGATCTGGCAACACTGTCAGAAATTTCTTCTTACTAAAATATTTCCTTCTTTTATAATATTTCCACCAACTTTATTCATTTCTATTATTTTATTCCAGCCATATTTGATTGCTTAATCATTTTCATTTGGAAGAAATTTTTGTTGTTGTTGTACTTTCTTTCTATTATACACTTTATCATCATTGGTGGTGAAGGGGGTACATTGATTTTTTCATTCCTTGTGTAACGCTAAGAAGGAATTATCTCAGACTTCATAATGTATATATATTGTATCTATTCTGTATAATGTATATATACTTGCATCAAATCAAAATCTGAGTCGATTTAGTTATGTTCATCTGTCGATCAGTCCCGTCTGTTGTTGGCCGCTCACATCTGCAGTATTTGAAGTTTTTTATTTAAAAATCTGTTAAATTTCTGTTCAAGGGTATGAGTGGTTTAAATTGGATATAGAGCAGTATCATGGAGGCAAGCCTTTGTAAGTTTAAGCAAAAAGTCTTTTGTAAAATTTTTATAAAATTTGTGCCCGATTAATATTAAGTTATATACCAGTCCAAAAATTATCAAAATCGGTTCAGTTGTAAAAAAAGGTATTGGCCAAAATATAACTTATTTTATGACTGATTCAGCGTTTCCTGTTTATATTTAAGATAAACTTTTTATATATTGTATACGTTTTGTGAGTGTGTATGTAAGAAACATAACGTTATTACTTTGTGCTACTTGGCAGGCAGTTTGTGGTGTGGGAGAGTATTTTTAAATTCGACACAGTCGAACATAACATTCTTTTCTTTTTCTATTTGGTTTTCTCGAACTTTTTACTCTTGCTGATTAATGCTGTCTCTTTCGTTTACTTTCTTGTTATACAGTTCTTGTTGTTGCTGTTGTTTTTGCAACAAAAATGATTAATAGAATTTTATGTAAAAGTTTTTTTGCCACATTTTATTTTTTGTTCCACAAAATTTCGAGTGAAAAGAAGTGTTAAAAATATTTATGAAATTGTTGTATGTGTGTATGTGTTTTATGACAAGATTAAAAGTGGTGTATTAAAGGATATAATTAATTATAAGCAAATGATAGACATTAATTTTTCAAAGGATTAAAGCAACGTTTTTCCATGAATTAAAAGATAAGTTAATACAGAAATAGAAATTTTAAGTTACTTTTAAGGGGAAATTCTTATTTAAGGGTCAGGATTTTATGAAAAAAAGCTCAATTAATTATTGTTGTAAATTTAGCACGGCTTAATTATGACTTTAATTATAAATAACAAGAGGAGTAACTATATTTATCATTAAATATTAGAGCAAACTTTTTATTACAATAACAATAATTCTTATTAGAATAACAATATTTTAGTGGTGATAACAATAACTTCTTTTATTAATGCAAAATCAAAATGTAAATAAACCAATTTTATAGTTACGGTAACAATATATAATAACAATAGTATGTTGCTTCTCGTTTATGGTTTCCGCAAACACACTTTTCTCTTCGTGCATGATTACTTTTAGCTTATAAACATCTTATAGATTCCATTTCTATTGAAAATTGACACGATTATTTATTTAATTATATTGAATGTGTTTCTGACTTGATGAATTTCGCAAAGGCTCCATATAAGTTTGTAGGTGGGAGGAATATTTTGCGTTTATACAGATGTTTGTAACATATGAAATAATGCTTCTGATTCCTACTTTGAAATATATAGTGTTCTGCTCACATTTACTTTCTGAGTTGATCCCCCAGAATGGGGA
>PYHX02000467.1:106963599-106971099 GCA_004302925.2 Cochliomyia hominivorax
TGGAACTAATTTCGAGTAATATTGTTATCTACATAAAGGATTTTAATCGAAGACGTCAATATATTACATTCTTCTTGATAAGTGATCACATTTTGACGGATTTTTTTGTCAAAAATAAATTTGATCACACATTAAGGTTAACATCTTAGAAAAGGCAAATGGTATTTACTTAAAGATTTTTTTCATAAAAACAACAACTGTTTCTTAAGTCCTTTCTATGGAACTTACATGTATCATAATATGAATTTTATCTTAATGAAACACATCTCTCTTATATCTAATTTCGTTGTTTTATCTTTATTACAAAAATATCTATAAAATATGTTTTTATTTATCAAATCAACATGTCTAGAATTTTATTCTTTTTGTCTATTTTAGAAACTTTTATTGTTGATTTTGTTATTTTTTATTTAAAGACGAAAGTAAAGACTTTTCTTTCTTAGTACTTAACAGAAAAAAGTCTACAAATAAGAGAGATATCATTTCATGATTACAATTTATAAATATTTCATAACTAAAATACAAAAGAAGTTTTTTTCTTGTTTTAACTTTAATAATATTGAAATAATGATTTGTATTTGTGTCCATGTCTGTGAAATATTTATAAATTTGATTTAAGTTTTTCTGTTTGAATACCCTCCACCACCACAAGTGATTTTATTAATTATGTCATTCCGTGTGTAACGCTAAGAAGAAATCATCTCAGACCGCATCATGTACGCTATGTCCATCTGTCTGTTTTTGGTATGCTCACATCCACAGTAATAGAAGGAGCTCAGTGAGGTCTCAGTATTTGTTCTGAGTCCTGAGAAGTTTCCCATTTAAAATCATCAAAATCAGTTCAGTATATCAAAAGTTGTGTATGTATGAAACATAACTACATGCATTTTTGGAGGAGGGTGTTGAAGATTCGTCATAGCCGAATATAGTAATCTTACTTGTTTGCTTACAAGTTAATGTCCTTTGGGGAATGAACGAATAAATGAATGAATGAAATAAAGTACTTCAAATATTAAAATTTATGTCAATTTCACAATTTTTTTTTGTCTTTTTGTACTTTTTTTTTTGTAGTTTTGTTGCATACAAATAATTTATAATGCAATAAATTTAAATATTGATTGTAAAATCAAACTAAAAGCAATTGCAACAACAACAAAACATCGTTATTATTTTTGCTGCTACTGCTAATGTTGCTGATGTTATTGTTGTTGTTTTTTTTCAGTTGCTTACTTACACATTGATACAATATATTTCAATTTAAATGCACATAAATAACAATAATGATAATATTCTTATCAGTATTTTAGATTATTTTTGAAAATAAGCAATTTTTTCTTACATAATTTTAAAATGATTTAAATTTAATAATTTTTAATAAAATTTATTTAAACTAGCAGACCCGGCAAACTTAGTTTTTTAGGTCGTTGCTGATCATTTAAATCTTATAAGTTTTTCATGTTCAAAGTTCACTGATGAAACAGTTGGCTCCAAATTTGAGAACTCTCATATAGTTAAGATACTCGAAAATCAATATTTGCATTGAATAGGTGGTGCTCCTCCCATGGTCCTATCCGTTCTACGTTTTATCCAGCAAAACAGTTCTTGAGAAAGTTGTTGGGCCCAATTTGAGAACTCTCGCTGTTTTTTTTATCTATTCCATCAATTTTTTTCTAGACATTTGTTATTAACAAACAAGTTAGATGCGTGTGAAGTAAATACGTTATGTTTATATACACACACATACACTCACAAACGTATACAATATATATAAGTTTTTTATGTATAACACAGGAACATACAACTTTACAAAAGTTCTTTATATTTTATTGTACTTCTTGAATTTAGAAGTTGACTCAATACATGGGACAAATTTCATTAAGCTCTGTCAATTATTGTGGACCTAAGCATATACTTACCTAAATAAACTCGGACTTTGATTTGATGCAAGAATATATATAAACTAGAAGCTTTGAAAAGATTCCTTCTTAGTGTTTTACATGGAATGACAAAGTTTATATACCCTCTTTAACGCTTGTGGTGGTGGAGGGAATAAAAATATTAATTGATAAATGTTACAAATGATTTTAATTCATTTATTGTAAATTATTTAAAAAACCGAGATCGAGTAATTCTTAACACACATATATGTTGTTAAACCACTGAAGTTCCAGTTTCAATTTTTATATAATTGAAATTACTATTACAATTAACAAAAAAATACTTTTATAGTTTTAATGGCTAAATCAGTGATTGAATTTTAAAACATTTTCGGAAAACCTTCCATTAACTGATTTATATTGCTTCCTGTCGCTTTGCTCGATTAGGTAGTCCATCTTTGTTTATCATCTATTACACTATTGGACACCTTTTTGATGTCCTTCAGCACTCTTTGAAAGAAGAGCCCAATATGTCTCTGTTGGCCTTAGCTCTATACAGTTTAGAGGGTTTGCCCCTCTTGGTACAAATACAACATTATTTTAATATTTACTCAATATTAACGGCAGACCTCCGAATGCTTGGCAAATTTTTGTATGACCAAGTTGGGTTTTGTTCAACATTTTAGATTATTTAAGTTCGCATTTTATTCTGGTCTTCAATTTTCATCAAATAAAAACTGACATGATTTGCAAAGGTAACTTGATCAAAAAAAAAATTTAAATAATTCATGTTAATAATATTTCAATCTCAGTCTTTAAATTAAATTTATGAAAAATATTTGATGCCACCACAATGTGGTGAAGAGTGTATATTAACTTTGTTATTCCGTGTGTAACGCTAAGAAGGAATTATCTAACACCCTATAATGTATATATATATTCTTGCGTCAAATCAATCCGATATCTGATGCAACTACTAAGTTCAAGCGATGAACTTTCCTAAAATTGTCTTGTATAAGTCCTCAAATTGGAATGAAATTTTGTCAACATTTTAAATTATCAACATCGGTTCCGTAGAAAAAAGTTATACCGAAAAATATAACTAATTTTATGACTCATTAAGAGTTTCTATGTTTTATGTAAGAAAAGCGTTTATACAATATATACGTTTGTGTGTGTACATGTATATGTATATACATATATGTATATGTATATGTATATGTATATGTATATGTATATGTATATGTATATGATGTATATGTATATGTATATGTATATGTATATGTATATGATGTATATGTATATGCATATGTATATGTATATGCATATGTATATGTATATGTATATGTATATGTATATGTATATGTATATGTATATAACTAACATATTAACAGTCACATAAATATGTGTTGGAGGGTATTGAAAATTCGTCATAGCCGAATATATCATTCATACTTGTTTAATTATAAGTTTTCATATTCATTTTCATTATTCGCAATTAATTGTCTCTATTAATTTTTATTATTTAAATAATAAATTATTTAAATTCTTTAAACATTATTTAATGTCAATTTATTCCTTTGAAATTTAATCTTTAATTACATTTTACTTTGACTTATTTAGAATTTTCTTTTAATATTTTATTTTGAATTTAAGATTAAAATTTAATTAAACATTTTAAATAGTTTAAACATGTAAATTAGTTTATGTCATTAACAAAAAATAGTAAACTTTGTAGACATTTTGATTAAGATGTTAAACATTTCAAGATAAAAAAACCTAAAAGGATTTGAAATTAATTAAACTTTTAAATTATTAAAAAAGAATTGTAAGTAAATTGCCACTTTTCGGAAAATAATTGTTTAACGGGTACAAAATCAATCTCAGGCAAGAACCAATTTCTCGGAATTACGAAATCAGAAAATTTTTTTTAACCGACTTATTGTTGTGAAATAAAGACACAGTTACAACAAAACTATTGTTATTAGACTAAAATATTATTTCAATTTTTGACAAACATAAAAATTTCAACAAAACTATTTTTATTGGATAAAAATAGTATTTTCAATTAATTTTGATAACCATAATATTGTTAACAGTTCAATACGGCGATGTTTTTATTTCAGTTTATTGTGTTTAATGTTGGCGTAGGACAATTAAACTACTACTATTAAATATTTCAGGAAGTCTATCTCCAAAAAAGTCCAATCCGGGTATGACTTTTTTTTAAATCGCCAAAATTTTATTTATGATTTGATAAAAAAATATGTTGCATATAGTTTTTATCATTCTCTATGCTTACATGTATGAGATATCACTAATATTTTAAGAGAGCAAAAGTGTCAAAGCTAGAATCGTCAATAGGGTTCCTGATTGTATGTCTACTACCTATTTAACAAATCTGTAGTGGACCAAATCTTTTATAACGGCGGGAAGAGCAATTTACTGAGAAAATTAGTTTTTTTAAAAGTTTTCCCCTGATGGAAATTAAAGGTATACTTCTATACTTCTACATTAAGGACAACTTTTTTGATATTACAGAAATAATTCATAAAAAATAACTTAACTCTTATAAAATTTATTTAATGTCATAATTATAATACCAAAATCATTCTTTTTGTTTTAAATTGTACACCGTCTTTCAAAACTTAACTGAAGCTTGACCCCCTTTCCAGAAATTTGTACATTTCCCCAGCAAATTACATAGTTGAGCGATATTTTCACGACAGTGATTTAATCTCTGTTATCACTGGTAAACCAGTGATAACTGCAGTGACTGAAGTTATGAAATAACAGTTACTAACAATGTCGTTCCTTCTTATTTGTTGCATACTGAAATGAATTTGTTTTTATTTTGAACCAGCAAAATTTCTTAAAGGTGGTGCTGAGCATAAATTCTCGATTCATCTAAAATGAAAATTATCCTTTTTCTACGCTCTACAGTGTAAACTGTAATAGAGACTCCCATAATCAATAATGTCCTCTGACCTTTTTTTCTGAACCCTTTTTAATGAATATAAAAAATATTCTTGTTTTCTTTTAAAATACTGCGAACACTGTCACTGTTTTGAAGAGCAGCGATTTAAAAATCGCTTTCACTGGGAATGACGTTATTCAGAATCGCGTTATTCAAATACTCCCGGGGCTGCGGAGAGACGATTTTCTCCGAGACCTCGGATATAACCTCAAATGGTGATCATTTTCGCGTGTACATGGGTTTTCTAAAAAATATTCTCGTTGCATAATGGATGATGAAACGTATGTTCTGGCAGAATTTTCGCAACTTCCTGAGCAAATATTTTATGTTACTGATGCTGGGACGCAAAAGCTGTCAACATTTTCCAATAAAAGGAGAATCATTCGTTTTGTAGAGCCTCTACAAATACCGAAATTTACACCCAGGAATGTTTACGAAAAAGCCTGTTTCCATTCATTGGACATGTCTACTTATTTTTGGCCTAACTCTAAGCTCTTGTCTTGCACAAGTGTAGTAATGTGGTATTTCTATCTAACTGCTCGGGATTGAAGCCAGTGAAGAGATAGATTTTAAATGGAGATGAACTACCTGTTCAAGCAAAGTGGCCAAAAACGGTTTAAATAGTTAAAATTTCATCACTATAATTTTGATTAAAACTATAACTTTATTTTTGTAAATTGTAATAATAATTTCAATGAAGAAAAAAATTAAAACTGTTATCTGCGTGTTTTCATTTTTATGAACATATATGTATGTTAAGCATTTTTGATCTCACTCTCTATATATTCTTTAAGTAATTTTAACTTATAGTTTTTTTATAGTTAGAAAATTTTTCTACATTTTTATAAAAAATTGGTCCTGAAATTTCTTATAAGTGTCTTGTTAAAGCCATTTTGCATAATTCATCTGAAGTTATAAAATTTAATTTTAATTAAAATTTAATCCAAACCACTTAATCCATTTTTGTTTTTCAGTTTTACCTAATGAACAAATATTAAACCTTAATATTTGTTGCTAAAGATAGTTGTTGTGTTTACATATATTTTGTGATTTTGAATAATATTGTATGTCATGGATTATAAACTAATCAACAACTACCCACAATTACAAAATACACATAACATTCAAAGAGATCACATTTGTATGTACACACACATACACATACATACATATAATTATTAATTTGAAACTTTGTAGAGTTTCAGATAAAATGACTCGCAGTTCTGATAATTAAAGCGATTAATATGAAATAGAGATTTCAGGCCATAAAATAATTAAAGAAATCTGGAACTTTAAATTATTTAACTTTAAAGATTTATCGCTAAAAAATTAATATTTCAATTTCTGTTTAAAGATTTATAACAAGATCTGCTGAAAGTTTCGATACCCTAATTTTTATTTTGATTTTAGAAGATTTTAGTATAAAAACATTTTGCCGTAACTGCATAATTGACCACATGTATGTGTATGTATTTATGTAAGTATGTGTATTTATTTGTGGCTCTTATACACAAATCTAAATACGTAAATGACATGACAATGATATAACGGGACTTGGATTTCGATTTATGTGTGTGAGTATATATGTATGGTATTTATGCATATTAATAAAGGATATGTAAATTTTATAAATGTATTTGTATTTACTTGGCTACAACTACATATATACAAGTTCTCACATGTATTAACACTACTGTTACTATATGAGGTTTACATAAGTAAATAACTGGTGAAGGATTTTAAATAATGGTTTCTTCAAAAAGCCTCTTGATAGAATAAAATTATAGCTGTTTTTAATAAAGATAATCATGTAATGTCGACTCTGTGACATGAACTGTAACCAGTGCTAAAAATTATAAGAAATTTGGTATGGAATTAAAAGGCCTTTTTATTTTGAATATCCCCCAAATTCTAATCTTTATACAACCATAGAATTATGGATTATCAAATATCATGTCTAATAATGTCATAAATGTATGAATAATAACTTACATATGTATTTTCCTAACAAAATTATTTATTTTCGCTGTAAAATTGTATGGATTTGTAGGTCACAATGTTTCTATATTTTATTTATTTAAGGTTTGTTCCAAATAAGACTATATAATTTTTTCCTTAAATATATATCCATCTTTTCAATAAAAATTTATTGGTTTTTAAACATAATGTACGCATTAAATACAGCTACATGAATTTCTCAAATCCATCTAGATCGGATCGGTAAGAAATATTTATAGGGAAAATTATATACACCTGAAAATTAGGTCGCTATTGAAAATGAGGACATCCTTAATATATTTTTCTTGTTTGACGTATATGGGTCCATATTTAGTTATTGTTCCCACATCAGGTCCTAGGAAATGGTTTTGGGTTTATAAAGCATTTCAATATGAACCAATTTTTCTTTAAATTCGCCAGAAATATTTCTTCTACTATAAAAACTAAACGTAACTAATTAATATGCTCAACCAATTTGACGAATATCATCTGTATTTGGTTAAAGCTCCTATATAACGGACCAATTATATGGAAATTCAAACAATTATCTAATTATTTTCTGTATATGCCATCTCATTCTGAAAATTCACGTAATTAAATATTCTATAAAAAAACTAATTTTTCACAAATATTGTAAATTTCTGAAAT
>PYHX02000467.1:106973599-107011819 GCA_004302925.2 Cochliomyia hominivorax
GTTATTCAATATGATGCCAATAAACAAAAACTTTATTAACTTGTCTTAATTTATATTCATTATGAGAGATGGCCATCACAAATATATTTAGTTGTTTCCTCCCCAAGAAAAAAGGATACAATGAAATCATTTTGCGAAGAAAGGAAACACTTTTTTCTCTCAACTCATCAAATCGTCATTAACTAATTTAGTTTTACTTTTACTTCTTCTCTGGGGGAAACCAAAAATAACACGAAACAAGTTAAAATATTATAGTTGATCCAGCCAGACAATGTAATACCCTACACCATATTGTTGGTTGTAAATTACTGCTAAAAATGAACGGCCCTCTTTATGTTTATGTATGCAGCAGATTAATATTATACTAACATTTCTGTGCATTTGTGCAATTTAAAAGGATTTTTTTCTGGGGGTTATATGGGAGTTGGAAAAAATTATAGACCGACCCTCATTTGTAAGGGGCCTATGTGAAATAGTGGTCCAATTATAATCAATTTCCATAGGCATCGCTATGGTGGTATAGGGTATTATTCAAATAAATATAAGCAACAACTAAAGAAATTGATGAACTAGAACATCTTATACAACAATAATTTTAGCTCTATTTTCATTATGACAAATTTGTCCATTATTAAATGTTATTATCATTAATGAAATTATTATGTTTATCATCATCATCATAATCGTCATCATCATTATTGCTAAAATATCACTAAAGTGAATGAAAGTTTGTTTTTGTTTTCCCCCTTTTTCACTTGTTTAACTTTGGCATGAACGATTTATATCAATTAATGTTAAATACTAATCGACATGTGTCAGTGATGACTGTTTGTTTTACATTTTATTCTTCATCTAATTTCTCTCTTTTTTGTTTATTTGTTTTGTTTTGTTTGGAAATTTTACACAAATATAAACAAATAATATTTTATAGTGCGTAAGTTTGTCAAAGAAATTACTTCTTTTGTCTAAAAATTCTTAGTTGTTTAATTACAGTGGATATAACTGATATAAATTCATATAAAAATTTTCTACCTTCATTAACACTGAAGTACACTGAACCAAATGCCTTGGTAGAATTAACGAAATATTTTCGTAAAACATTAATGGAAAAAAGGTTTTAAATAAACAGATATTTTTTGTAATAAACATATTTCTTTAAATTAAAGAATTTTCTTCAAAAGTACTTAAAATTTTTATCAAAATAATTTTTTGTACACTTTATAAAACTAAATGTAAAATTACTCAAATATAATGAGAAAGATTTCATGTAAAATTACTAATTGTGCGTAAAAATGAGAATAAATTTTTTAGTACACACAAAATATAGTAGTATGAATGTGTAGTATGAATTATGAACATTTTCGTTTAAAATTATTTCTATTGATGTTTATTTTTTACATATAAAATGCGTAAAAATTTAAAAAATCTATGTGTAATTTTACTTTATTTATAGTAGGAGTCCAATTATCTACTATAAATAGAGTAAATTTACATGAACTTTTAAAATGAATAGAATTTCTTTAAAAAATTAACGCTTCGTAAGTAAAATAAAACAATAATTTATTCAATTCTACGCACTAAACTGAAGATAATTTGAATAAAATTTTTGTTTATTTAACTATTTTTTCGTCAAATAATTTTTTTATATTTTCTTTGTCACTTTAAATGAAAAATTAATATATGAATATGAAGTAATTATAGACATGTATACAGGAGAAAATATTTTATAGAACATTATAATCAATAATGATTGAAAGGAATACATTTTGCATAAATTCATGAAAATGCAAACGGAACATCAGCTGATCAAAAAACATGTAAGAAAGTTTTCATCAGAAATTCAAACCAGTTGGCTCACCATTGCCCTATTGACATTGCACTATTTTTAATAGTCTATTATGTTTTCTACACTATTTAATTATTACCTAAAGCTAGCTTCTACCCGGTGCGCTTTGATGCTCAAAAATTCTCCTCAGTCCTAGATCTTGAAAGAAATTTCACAGATCACAAATCGCCGTGCATTTAAAGAATGCAATTGGGACTAAATTCTATAGATATTAAATAATCAATATTTGCTTTATATGAGTGCTACTTCTCCCCTGATCCTACAGTTACTTGAGGGAGTTATTGGTACGAAATTTGAAAATTCTCGCTGTTACAATTCTTAAGATATTCTATAATCAATATTTACTTTGCATGGGGATTACTCCTTCCCTTGAACCATAATAGTTAATGTATTAATTTATTACAACAATTTAGCGTAATTCTTTCCTCAATTCAACGAAAATTTCTTAAATTGAAAATTTTTCGTGAATTTAAAGAATTAAATAAAAATTAAGGAAAATTTTCGTTATGACGAATAAAGCTTTCGTTGGCTAATATTTAACCTACTTTTCTTCAATTCTACATATATATCGGTCCATATTTTGCTATAGCTCCCATGTTAAGCGGCGATTTGGAATCCAATTCAGTATGGCTTTTTCCTAAATGTATTTAGTTTTAAACCAATTTGACTAATTTAAGTCCTCGTAAAAAGTTTTAAAGTTCAAAAATTCTAAAAATTAAAAAAAACAGGAAATAGTGCAATAGTCTGACAACCATAAAAAATTATGAACAGACCCTCGTAGAACTTTATTTTATAATATGTGCTTAAATGTCATCAAAATGTTCACACCTTTTTAATTTTGTGAGCTTTATGGGAGCTACCTTAAATATTTGACAAAACATGTCCTAATTTTATAGGCTTCGTCCTTAGCCCACAATAATAATATGGAAATTCAGCCGGTCAGACGGATGGACGATTAAATCTACTCGGACAGTGATTCTAAGTCGAACGGTGTACTTAAACACATAACGGTATATTTAAACCAATCACCTATAGTGATCTAGGAGATCTCTAAATCAACCGGACTATGGATGGATATAAGAGAACATCAACAAGTTATCATTAGAGAGTGATCAACTAGTACACAGTTCATATTATGGAATTCTCACCGTAACAGTTTTGTAGATATTTTTAATTAGTTTCCACTTCTTAGTTGGACTCCTTCCTTAAAAATTATCTATTAATTTCCGCTTTTCATGAAACTTATCACCTCTTTTTTTCATTTTCATCGTTAAACGAATTTTCAAGCTTCAGCCACTGTTTCTGCCATGGGACAACATACATATAAACGAAAACTTTGAAAAACAAAGGCTGGTCAAAATTATAAACGCCATCAAAACCATCAACGTTTCCTTCATCATAAGAAAACAATCATGTTGGAGTTTTTGTTGTTAACAAAGTTGCCACATCTTTGCAAATATACATTAGTAACGGACCATCTATCACCATTTTTAGGTGATACAGGGTCGGTCCATAATTTCCTCAAGTCCAGAAAAAAAATCCTTTTAAAACACACAAATCCCACATGAATGTTAATACCATAATTTATTGCACTCTTAAGCATAAATTAGAAAATAAAATAATACATCGTTCATTCGTCGTTCATTAATTTTTGATAGCAACCATTTATAACCAACAATGTGGTGTAGGGTATAAAGTATTAGGGCTTGACCGACTATAACTTTTAGTTGTTTAAAAATATAATTTATTTCTGTCTTATTCAGATGATCTGGCAACACTGTCAGAAATTTCTTCTTACTAAAATATTTCCTTCTTTTATAATATTTCCACCAACGTTATTCATTTCTATTATTTTATTCCAGCCATATTTGATTGCTTAATCATTTTCATTTGGAAGAAATTTTTGTTGTTGTTGTACTTTCTTTCTATTATATACTTTATCATCATTGGCGGTGAAGGGGGTACATTAATTTTTTCATTCCTTGTGTAACGCTAAGAAGGAATTATCTCAGACTTCATAATGTATATATATTGTATCTATTCTGTATAATGTATATATACTTGCATCAAATCAAAATCTGAGTCGATTTAGTTATGTTCATCTGTCGATCAGTCCGTCTGCCTGTCTGTTGTTGGCACGCTCACATCTGAGAATTTGAAGAATTTTATTTAAAATCTGTTAAATCTCTTCAGTATATTTAAAGATATAGAGCAGTATCTGAGGCAGCCCTTAAGTTTAAGCAAAAATCTTTTGTAAAATTTTTATGAAATTAATATCATTCCAAAATTTATCAAAATCGGTTCAGTTGTAAAAAAGGTATTGCCAAAAATATAACTTATTTTATGACTCATTCAGCGTTTCTGTGTTATATTTTAGAAAAACTTTTATATATTGTATACGTTTGTGAGTGTGTATGTAAGAAACATAACGTAATTACTTCACACACATATGTGATGGAGGGTATTTTAAAATTCGACACAGTCGAACATAACATTCTTTTATTTTTCTATTTGGTTTTTCTCAAACTTTGTTACTCTGGCTGATTAATGCTGTCTTTTTAGTTTATTTTCTTGTTATTACAGTTCTTTTTGTTGCTGTTGTTTTTGCAACAAAATGATTAAATAGAATTTTATGTAAAAGTTTTCTGCCACATTTTTGTTTGTTCCACAAATTTCGAGTGAAGAGAAGTGTTAAAAATATTTATGAATTGTTGTATGTGTGTATGTGTTTTATGACCAAGATTAAAAGTGGTGTATTAAAGGATATAATTAATTATAAGCAAATGATAGACATTAATTTTTCAAAGGATTAAATTAACGTTTTTCCAGGAATTAAAAAATAAATTAATACAGAAATAGAAATAAATTATAATAACATTTAAGTTACTTTTAGGGAAATTCTTATTTTAAGGGTCAGGATTTTATGAAAAAAGCTCAATTAATTATTGTTGTAAATTTAGCACGGCTTAATTATGACTTTAATTATAAATAACAAGAGGAGTAACTATATTTATCATTAAATATTAGAGCAAACTTTTTATTACAATAACAATAATTCTTATTAGAATAACAATATTTTAGTGGTGATAACAATAACTTCTTTTATTAATGCAAAATCAAAATGTAAATAAACCAATTTTATAGTTACGGTAACAATATATAATAACAATAGTATGTTGCTTCTCGTTTATGGTTTCCGCAAACACACTTTTTCTCTTCGTGCATGATTACTTTTAGCTTATAAACATCTTATAGATTCCATTTCTATTGAAAATTGACACGATTATTTATTTAATTATATTGAATGTGTTTCTGACTTGATGAATTTCGCAAAGGCTCCATATAAGTTTGTAGGTGGGAGGAATATTTTGCGTTTATACAGATGTTTGTAACATATGAAAATAATGCTTCTGATTCCTACTTTGAAAATATAGTGTTCTGCTCACATTTACTTTCTGAGTTGATCCCCCAGAATGGGGAATATTTAACATAATTAGCCTTATAATATTCTAAAACGTTATACAAGAATCGGTTTATTATTTTCACTGCTCCTACTCAACCAACGATACCGAATATCACTTTGAAATGCATAAATCTGTTAAATGCGTTGGTATTGTATTTTATTTTCGTTAAATGAAATAAATATAATAATCGAAATATTGCGAGTGTTGGGCCATAATATACCTTACATAAAACCCCTTTAGCAAAATCATTTTGAGATAAATAAATCTCACACAAAACATAATAATGTGTTAGACCCTAAAGCAGAAATCATAAATCCAAATAATACGATCGTTCTTCAAAAATTGTTCGCAGATACTTTTTACAACTAACCAAATCATTCAACTGGATGTATGGATTTTGGTCTATAGAGTCCATGTTTATTAGAGAGGCCACAATATGATAAGAAACACATTTGAGGCTTTGTGATTTCGGACATATAAATTAAAGTGAAATTAAAAAAGGAGCACCGGACCAAACTCTAGAATATCTGGACTAAGCCGCATAGAGTTTTTGGATACAAATTTTCAATAAAAATTCTTAAAAAAATTTATTTTAATTTAACACGCAGTTAAAAAAATTAAAGTCCAAGTTAGCCCACATTGTACTCCTATATAACGTGCCGCTAAAGTTATAATGCTATACTTCTCTACTATCAGTATGTCAAATTTAATGTATCAATAATACGTTTCAGATATATATCCAAAGAATCGATTCTGCCCCACTGTACAATGATAGTACAACATCTCCTTAAATTTTATAAACATTAATATTATATTGTTAAATAATTGAAAAAAACTGAAATTTTTAATATTTAAATAAAGTCATTTTAAAAAATCATTAAAATGATAACAATTAATCACAAAAACCGGAAAACGGTTAACCGGTTATTTTCATTTCAGAAAACTGACCGGTTTCCAATAACTTCTATTTTCGAATTATTCGACATGCCGTTATTTTCAGTCGGTTAACCTTTTTTAAATGGAAGACACTTTAAAACTTTTCACTACTGTATTTAGCTTCATTCAGCAATATTTTTTAGGTAAAGTGATATGGATCTATAATTTAGACATATTCAAAAATTAAACCAAAAGTTTTTAAATAAATTTATGGTATCAAGAGGCATTTTAAATACGATATACTAAAAAATCTTTTATATCGCACACATTTAGGGCATCATATAGTGTAAGAATTATTTGATAAAGTTTGTTACATATAGTTATTTTGATAAGGAACCATTATTTATACATCACTTCATATAAAGGTCATTACACGATATATGTTTTAAGTGGTTAAACTCTAGATTTCTGTTAAATAATATTTTTTTCTATAAATTTATAATAACCTAACAAAAACCAGTTTACCGGTTTTTAACATCAAACCGTATTTCAAACCGGTTTCTTTTGAATCCTATTTTTCAAATAACTTGAAAACCGGTTTTCTGAAAATGTCGATTTTTGAATACACTAATTTCACTGCTATAACAAACTTATATATTACTCTATTACAGCGTTGCCAGAAAACTATTCATAATTAACTTTTTATTATAAACATAAAAATAAGGACTTGAGCAATAAATTTTACGATAAAAAATATAATTAAGAAAATATAATTTTAATGCTTATTTCCGCCAGTTATAAATATTTTGAATGTTAATACTGATTAAAATTAGCAAAATTTTCAAAGGATTCGCAAACGACTTATGAAGCTCTCCGAAATTAGTAAACTTTCCCTCATTTCTATTTCGATATCAGATTATAACTTCTTTACCAGTTCGTATTCTAAAAACTTGCGTTAAATCTACAGCTTATAACTGTTGTTTCTGTCTGCTTTTGAACAAAAGTTTCAAAATTCGTACTTAATCAAGGATAATAAGAAACTCAACTCCTTCCGTTTTAGTTAAATACTTTCAATGAAAATAAGACTTATGCTTCGACCACATATCAATATTCTGATTAATGTTTTCAAAATTATACTTTCCTCATTTAAAAATGATTAACCGCTTTTAAAGAAAAGCGATTTGAGGGGAATACCGAAACCTACTTTTTTTATAAAGAAAAATAATCATTTTGGTAAAATCTTAATCAAATCATCATTCATCTCAAAAAATCATCAAAAATATGATAAATTTCATTATTCTGGCAACGCTATTATGTTAAAAATTAGTGAGAGTATGTAACATTATCAAAAAATATTATAGTGTTAGTTTATTAACATTAACTCTCTACTAAATGAGTTGAGTAAATAAAAAACTATCAACAAATTCACAATAATAGCAAATGTTATTGTTGTTGTTTCTCTTGATTACATTAATAATTTGTATGTGTTATTTCTTACTTTACAACAACTTGTAAATCACTGGAATCTGATTTTATCTCTTTTATTGTTGACATTTTTAGTTTTTTAATTATTTACTTTACAATTTGCTTTTTTCGGGTGTAAAATGTGATTAAAAAATTATTTTATAATTAATTTTAATGATAAGAAAATTAGGGAATAAGTGCTTTAGTGAAAATTTCTTAATGGAAATGAGTGTCTTTATTGTAGTTTTATTTTTATTGTAATATTTTGCAGGTACATTGTGTGTATAAAGTAACGGCAAGAAGGAATTATCTAAGATCCCACAAAGTATTAATATTATTGCTTCAAATCAAAATTTGAGCCGACTTATCTATATCCGTCTGTCTGTTATTAGCATGTTCACATCTAAACTAATAAATTAAATAATGACATTTTTCGTATAATATTAAATTTATTGTTAATAAGTGTGAATGCAATAATTCGGCTGTGCCATATTTTAATTACCCTCCATCATTACATTATACATAGGTTATTGGTTCATATTTTCAATGGAGTTGTTTCACATTTAGGAACCTTCTTAACCAAAAAACCCTTTTCTGAAGTGTTATAACCGAATATTTGATTTTGCAAGCTTAAAATCTTTTTCTGAGAAGCGGCCTTAATTGAAAGCAATAGAAAATATGAAACGAGATTTATAAAATTAGTAATATATTCAAGCCACACAGCAAAAATATCAATGTAAAATAAATTAAATATAAATAATTTAACTTTCTTTCAGTTATGATTTTAATTCATAGACAAAAAGTAGTTATTTAACATTGTTTCACAGTAAATAGAATTAAGAATTTAGTCGTTAGACCATACGAGCGTTCTTCAAAAATTGTTCGCAGATACTTTTTACAAACCTGGATGTATGGATTTCGGTCTATAGAGTCCATGTTTATTGGAGAGGCCACCATATGATAAGAAACACATTTAAGGCTTTGTGATTTCAGAGATATAAATTAAAGTGAAATTAAAAAAGAAGCACTGGGCCAAACTCTAGAATATCTGGACTAAGCCGCATAGAGTTTTTGGATACAAAATTTCAATTAAAAAATCTTAAGAAATTTTATTTTACATAAAAGTGAGAATTGAGTAATAAAACAATAATTTAACACGCAGTTAAAAAAATTAAAGTCCAAGTTAGCCCACATGGCCATGATTTAAGAACATAAGTAATAATTTTTGTTAAAAAATTGTTTTATGTATTATTTATTTCAGTGTATTATAATTTTATCAGTGTCAAGAATGTTGGGTTTAACAGCAATTATATGTTGCTCAACATCATTCCAAAAGTTCTCGATTGGATTGAGATCCAGCGATTGAGCTGGCCATTGAAAGACATCAATACACTTTTGTTCCAAGCAACTCTTCACTATGCTCGAAGTGTGTTTTGGATCATTATCGCGCTTGAAACCCCATATAAGGGGCATGAATTTCACTGCATATGAAATCATTGTATTCGAGATTATATTTTGGTAAACGCACTGGTCCATTCGCGTATTAATTTTAATTAGCGGACCGACAACCGTGCCCAGAAACGCTGCCCAAACCATCACGTTTCCAACACAATTTGTGTGTAAGAGAAATAATTGAGACCAAATTCTCGCTGTAGTAGAAATTTAGATATTCAAGAATTAATATTTGCTGATCATACCCATCTTTTATTTCGTCCAGTAAAACAATTCCTTGTGGAAGTCATTAGGACAATTTGAAATCTCGCTGTTATAGTTCTTTAGATTTAATAATTTATTATTGTCAATTTGAATTATGTATTATTCAAATTGAATAATATTTATTCAAATTAAATAATTTTTATTACCAAATTCAAATCGTCATATTGACAATTTTTCGTCAATATTGAAAAATTTACGAAAAGTTAATGAAAATTTTCGTTATGATGAATAAAGGTTTCTTTGGGTGGTTCTTTTCTTCAGTTATACACCCTTTTTCGTTGTATTTACTTCCTTTTTTCGTTCAGTGTATATCACATTTACAAAAATTACTTGATAAATTCCCTTTTAAAGTAAAACTTAAGATATGCTGAAAATTTATTGGAGCTACCATTCCCCTTTTACTTTTTTCTCCTTTTAAAGATTTATGTCACCAATTTTATCTTTTAAGAAGTAAATATTTAAACTTAACTTCATTTAAATATTCTTTTATATCCATTATTATTTCTGTTGTTTTCAAATCCAAAACTTATTTAAACAAAGACAAAATTAAAAAAATTTGTATTAACTTTTTTCTTTGTAACAAAATAAGAATGAAATCTTTTCACTACTAAAATTTTAAGGAATAATATATGAAGCTGAAAAACATTGCTTTTTTGTCCTAAACTTAAAAGAACTATATTTATAAAATATCTATTTTTTATGTTTTTAATTTCTTTGAATTTGTTTCTCTGTTATTAATGCTGCTGCTTGTGTTTTTGGTTGTGTTTGTATCCTCTAGCATGAGAGTCATTAAAAAACATTTCAAACTTGTATCCGCAGGAAGTTAAAATGTTTATTTAATTTCCACTTTAATCATTAGCAAAACATTTTATTTCTTTATTTTATATTTTATTTCTGCTACTTTGGCTTTATCTGTCTCTGTGTGGGTGTGTATATGTATTTTTGTATATATGAATGTATGAGTGTATTTAAAAGATTATTACAGGCTTATTATGTGAATTATTATATTTATTTCAAGGTTTCTTTGTGGTTGTTTATGTTTTTTAAAAATGCCCTAAGCTTGGCCCAAAAAAAGGAGATATAGTATTTAAAAATATAAATAAAATGTTATGGAAATTTTATATAAAATTTCAAAGGAATTATAAAATAGAACAACAGTTTCTTCATTATGGACTCTAGTTAATGATTTTTTAATAATTTTAAATCAAACAAATCAGATCATATTATTCAGTGGCGGTATTTTGTAGTTTCTATAGTTTCAGAAGGAACAAATACATAGTACATAGTGAAAATTTAATTTTTGTTATAATCGTTTTCATAAAACGAAAATAACAGCTGATTATAGCTCATTCCACTTTCCCGGAATATGGTTTAATGTTATAAAAGAAAAACTATTTAAATAAAAGTTAATAAAATTCGAAAAACATTTTGCTGGATTCGATACTTAATATTTGCTTTCTGTGGGAATACCTTTCCCCTTGATCCAACTTTTCCTCAAATTTGATTGTTATAGTTCATGAAATATTCAATAATGAACATTTCATTTATATGGGGGACAGCTTCCCAATGATCCCTTCTAGCATTCATTCCTTGACAAATTGGTTGGGATCCTATCCGACCTAAGTTATTAAAACAAAACTTGAAAATTCTCGCTATTATATTTCTTTAGATATTCGATAATCAACATTTGCTTTGTATGGGGGTACCTCTAACCCAGGTCCTATTGAAATTTTTTATAGCCAATCTTACCAATATGGGGATCATTCTGTATTTAAGATAATGAAGTCACGAATTACTTTCTTTTTCCGCTCTTAAATTATATACTAATTTATAAATACATTTTAAGATATTAACATTTAAATTCTTTTTATAATAAACTAAAAATTTTTAACTAAAATATAAATTTTAAATAACTACGTAAAAATATTTTAATACACTCTTGTCCTTAATACGAAAGATTAGAAAAACTAATTGAGGTTTTTCTAAATAAACAATTTTTATGCATAAAAATTGTTTCAGTAGTTTAGTATTTTAATAATTTTATATTAAATACTTATAAAAATATATAGAATTTTTTAATATTAATAATTTTTCATATTTTTTTTTATCTAAATAAAATTTCATAACAGAACTTAAATATAAAAACTAAATTAGTTTCTATTTTTTAATCTTTATTGCATACTTCAGAGGGTTTAAGCAAATAATAACATGCACATGTACAGTCACGAACGAAAATATTGCAACAGCAAGTGTATTATTTTTAATTCCCAGCTTCATGCAGCAATCTACGAACAGCAATGCGGTGAATATTTTTGTTATATGCCTGTTGGTCTTTAGCAGATATTTTTTGGAATTCAGTTTAAGTTTTCGATGAATTACTTTCGTGGGGGTTAAGACTATTCTAACTTTGGAGATAATGACTTTAAACGATTCACTGTACTTATAATTATTTTACCCATCTGGACATATGACTTACCTTGCAGCTGTAGTATTATTTTTCGCTCAGATTCACTAGGTTCTTTTTGTTTTAGGCTCATTAATGGTTTTACAGCGTTTCTTTTGAATTTATATCAACAAATTGTCACTTTAACCGAATAGAACCGACATATAATGATTTATTGTATGAAAAAATTATAGTTTCTCTAGTGGTTGCTAGATTTCTGAAAATAATACACAAAGTACGATTGTTGATTATTTTTTTTATTCTTCAAACGATCGGAACTTTCAAAGAGTTTAATTTTCGCACAAATTATATTGAAGTCCTGTGTAGCAGTGAGCAATGTTTTTTGTATTGAGCTAAAAAAGGGATATTTGTATATTTACAACCTTTGCTATGTTTATATGTTTACCTTTGTTGTATGAATTTCTGTGAGTTTTTGTTATTGCGACAAAAAATTTTCTTGTGCGCTTATGTGTGTACAATCATATTTTTTTTCTTTCTTTTCAACAATTTCGCAATTTTGAGGAGTAGAAATATAATAATCTTCTTTTTAACTCTTATCTAAAAGAAGAGTAAAATGAAAAATAATAAAGCAAAATCGAAAAAATTATGATTAAAATATTAATCGAAAAAACAGGGATTTTCTCAAAGAAGAGTAAAAATATAAATCATTTGAAAAAAAATAGATTTTGGTCCGAGTTTTAGTGTGCTATTACTTCTGTTCGGCCAATTGATGACTTTTTTTTAACAAATTTTTCTTTTTAAAGTATTTTTTTTGCGTATTAAGAAAATATTTTATTAGTTTATCCACTTATGGTTTTTTTCAGTATTAAATTTTGGTAATAATGGCAGAACAATTAAGTTAAAACATAAAATTATTGCCGTGCCAATAGTTTTGTTTGGGACTGTATCAAAAATACATAAACACAAATATTTAGCATTCTTTTAGGCTGACATTAGAAATATTAATATACTGCATAAGTTTAGTTTTGTTGCAAAAAAAAAAATAAAATAAAATAAAAATAAAAATTCTAATAAGAGTTCCGTTTTCATTAGAACCCCTACCAAAGTATATTTTTATATATAAATCTAAATAATATAGTATTATGACATTAAAGCTTTTTTATAAAAATACTGTTATTAAAAAACGCTTTTATTTTCTTCTTATTCTTTTGCTAAATTTGGGTCTATAAAATTGCTATATTAACTAATAAAGTAATAAGTATTTAAAGTTAATTTGTATATTTTAATGTAAAAATAATAGAATTCGAAACCACTGTGTATAAAACTATTCAGTTAATAATAAAATATTACAAATTATTGTTAGTAATTATACAAATTTATTCATTATCATAAAAAAGAATGAGAAATGAGCTGTAATTCAAAGTTGGCAATATTTTATTTGAAACATATAGTTACTTTGTTAACATTTTTGAAAGTCGATATACATCTAATTCTCTTTTAAAGGCTAAAATTAAAACTTAAGTTTTTTAAGTTACAGATTTTTCAGTTAAAGTTTCTGTTTCTACTTTGTAATCGGATTTTAGTTTTTGATCTCTATGAAAAATTTAAGAAAATCGTTCTAGTGGTTCATCCATTTAAGAGAGAAACAAATAAACATAAAATAATCATATAAACACAGATTAGTTTATATTTAGATCTGTAATGTGGCAGGTTTTCGAAATTCATGGAACAGTAATTTAAGGAAGGAGCAAATTAACTGTCAATTGATTGTTATAGCATCATATATGGTTGAGGTATATTTGTTTGTAACATACAAAAACAAAATATATGTTGCACCCATTTTTAAGTATTCAGTTCCACTCTGAGTCACTTTATGGGTTCATTTAATGCTGCCTGCTCGTCCATCTGACTGAATGTCTATGTAAACGTTGTGAACACAGTTCACAATCGTTGAGCTATCTTGAGGAAATGTATAACATATTATTTCATCATCTCGGAATGTAGTTCTAACTTCATTAAAATCACAAGATATGATTATATTTGAACTAAGTATGACACAAATAGATTTTGTATCAGTAAAAACTCACATGCTTTATCTCCTGAAGATCGGCAAACAATTGACCGTTGCTCCCATACAGAACCTCTTCCGAAATGGACTCATGTTTTGATGTAATCTCATCACCACTAGTGGTGGTGTTTATATGATCAGTACGATAACTTATTTTTTTAAATCACATTTGAATAAAAAAGACTTATCTCACACCTCATATCCACAAATTCTTTAAAATAAAATATCCTTTACCTTCCTCGTCCTTCGTGTCACAGGTGTTTCAAAAATTTAACATGTCAAATGCAAATAAAAATGAAAAAATATGAATTCAACTCATTGGTATAATTATTAACTCGTATTACTGGAGGAGGGAAATTATAACGCGTTTTTATGTAAATTAACAACAAAAAGAAAAAAAAACATCCTTAAACACGTTACACATTACGAACTCCGTTAGCAAGTTGAGGGAAAATTCAAACCATTTTTCTAACATTTGCGGCTAAATTCTTTATTTAAGGACTTAGTTTTGATTATACATTCACAGGATTATGCTACATTTCATTATCGTCGTAGTAGTAATTTCTTTTTCTATGTGTAACTATCAGTCATGTAGTTCTTTTTTATTTTGTCATGCTTTTAATTATACCCTACACCAGCATAGGTGGTGGGTTTGTGTAGATGTTTGTTATGGGCAGAAATAATATTCTTACCAGTTTTAAATATACCATTCGACTTAGAATCATTTTCTATCTATTTAAGCATGTCCGTCCGGCTCGATGTCCATGTAAATTTTTTGCAAAGTAAATGTCGCAATTTTAAAAACAACTTAAGGAAATTTATCACGTATTATTGGCATAAGGACAATGCCTATTGAAATTGGTTATGATTGGTCCATTATTTGATATAGAACCCAAACAAAGCTCCCGGTATGGATTTATTCATAAAACTGCTAAATTAAAAACGATTTTAATAATTTTTTTAAAGATTCTTATTATATTCTAAGAGGTTGTGCCAAATTATACGAGGAACGTGGAACCCTTCCAAATATCACTTTAAAACCCATAGATCGCACATATAGGTGGGTATTGTTAAAATATTAAGTCAAATTAAGATAATTTTAAGCCAAAATCCTTGACCGAAATTATACGAGGGTCGGTCCATAATTTTTTCTAACTTTTATATAACCTTTCAAAAAATCTTTTAAAACGCATAAATTTCACATAAACGTTTGTATCATAATAAACATAAGAATGAGAAAGCAAGTTATGCGAGGACCGTTAATTAATTTTTCGTATCAGTCAACAATGTGGTGTAGGGTATATCCATAGTCGGTTTTGACCGACTCCAACATTTTGACTTGTTTTAATTTGAACATGACAAAACACAAAAAATCGTTTCGTGTAAATTGCTTACAAATGAGAAAAAAGGAAAAAACATTTGCAGTTCCAAGTTTTCTTTTTATAGCCAAAGTTAATACTTATTATTGCTGTTTAGTGTCAAAGGTAATTAATTGATAGGGAAAACCGCAAACAAATTACAGATAAAAAAAATTAAAAGAAATTCTGGTAATAAAGTCATTGACTGACTGGGAGTGAATATTGTAAATAAAAGTTATCTGACAAGGAGTGTTTGATGGTTTAATATGAATTGAATGGAAAGAAATTAAACAGTGGGGCAGAATTAAAAGTTTTTGGAAGAGAAATCTGTTATTTCTGATTTAATATTTAGATTTGTATGAAATGTAATAAGGATTTATAAGAAAGTGTCCAATTGGACAGAATCCATTTTTTTAAATTGAATATAATGATAGAAGAGAAATGTGACATTATAGCATTAGGAGTTATGTTAAACATATGTTAAACATTATTTCTGGACTTCCAATAAATGTGGACTTTAAGACCAAAATCCGTAAATCTCATTTTTAGGATTTTTCCTTTTTTCCTTTTTGAGAATTCAGAGAAATTCGCTTAATAAATTCTTATTTTTTTTTCGACATTCATAAAAAATGGTGAAAATTTGAGAGCAAATATCACGAATATCATAGGCGATAAATAAGCTATCATTCAGTGTAGCTTTGGATATTTTTGAAATTAATTTTTAAAATTTAGTTTTTTTTTTTAAATTTTGATCAAATGATATGATTACTTTCTCCAACTGGTCTGATATTTTTGCACCTCTATTTTAGAAATAATTCATCATATATTCCTCCATCACCACTTATGGTGATGCTGTATATATATTCTTGCATCAAATCGAAAACTGAATCGATTTAGCTAATCCTGTCTCTCACACCTAGAAAAATTGTCCGAATTCCTGAAATTAAGTCACATTCTTGCTTTCATAAGTAGCTTTCTATTTAAAATCTACTATATCGGTCTTACAGCATAAAAGCTATGAGCGATATCTGAGAAAACCATAAAATTCTGAAGAAGAACTTTTCTTAATTTTTTTAACAAAATTTTTTAACTGGAATTAAGCAGAACTTAATCATAAAAATAATCATCAAAACTGAATCAATAGAAAATAGTTTTAAGACTACAATATGCAAAATTTTTGATACTCCCCAAAATCAGTGCGACGTTTTCTAAGAAAGCAACACATATTTTTATTTTGGTATAAAAATATTCTCAAAAACTTTACATAATTCCCCTACCTGGACTATGGTTTTAAGCATATGAGAATTTATAGACCACTTTTTTTTAAATCCTGCACAACTGTTTTGTAATGGAATTAATGTACGTAACTAATTCGACAAATATTCTAGATTTTGCTACAGTTCTCATTAATGTCCCTTCCCGAAAACGGGTTTGAACTTATTTAAGTCTTAATTGTAGACCAATTTTATTCAAATTCGCAAAAATATTTTTCTAACTATCTTGAATATATGTTAATAACTCGATCAATGTAGGTCCATATTTCGATATAGGTCCATATTTCGATAAGCTTATAGGACTCTTATATAAAAACTAATTTTATTGAAAATCGTCGCTATTAAATGTTTAACGGTTTTTAATATATATTATTAATTTGGTGAATATCGGTCCATATTTGACCTAAGCTTCCAATTAACGTCCCTTTCAAGAATGGATTTTAAGCTTATTAGGCTGCAAAATTTTTACTATTTTATAGAAATTATGTGCAAACATTTCTTTTATCGGGACTTAAGGGATTCTTAAGGATATTTGATTCATATCAGTAGTGGAGGGTAATCAATATTTGTACTAGTCGAATTTAGTGTTTCTTCATTTTTAACTTTTGTAATTTCGCCCCATAGTGCCTTGAAATCAAATTAAATAATAAAATCTAAAATTAATATTTTTAATTGCCATGTTTGCACTTTTCCTAATTATCGTTTATTTGCGTTTGTCACATTTAGAATCACATTTTTTATGAAAATTAATTTTCTTAATAAATTAGTTGTGATTTTAGTTGTAGTTGTTGTTTTTTTTTTTCTTCTTGCAACTCTCGTCTGTTCATGTGCATTGAATCATACACAATCTCAATGACTCCGGGCTGATGAACATTTCCTTTCAAGAGGAACTAAGATGGCCTCTTGGTTAGTTAGATATCATGATACAATATAATGTCATGTTGTCATTTTATGGTGTTTACTTGACTTGTAGTGCACTTTGTTCATTTAACATTATGAAATGTAGGAACTAAAAATAGCACGAAAATGAACTAAAAAGAAATAAACGGTTAAGAAAAAGAACTTAAACGAAATGAAATGCATTTAAGTGTTAAAGTATTAAAAGGTGGCCATATATACTAAATACTTAAAGCATACATTTAGGCATAAGAAATAAAAAATTTTAATCCTACGTTAAGGTTTTAGTTAAGTAAAAATTAACAGCATATTTTAAGGCTGCCATAAAATATTATTTTTTTATTTTATTTTTATTGTATAATAAAAAAATTTAAATGACCACCTTTTTAGAGTTTAATTCTTTATTATTTATTTTACTTTTTTATTCCGGTCACTATGCAGCTCCCTCTAGCATAAATAATATTAAAAAAGCTGCAGCAAACCTGAATTGAGTACATTAAAATAATTTTTCTTTTTAGCTCTTTTTTGTCTTAAATATTCTGCATTTCATCCGATTTCTTTTTTCCATTTATTAATAAAAATATATAGTTTTTCGTTTGCCTTTTGCTTTTATTTGCAGTTAATGTCACACAGCATTAACATTTCATTAAACATTATTATTTTTATTATGCCTTCATTAGCTTTCTTTTCTCTCTTTTCCTTTTTTATTCCAAAGAAAAAGCCTTTTAACCAAAACTTTTGTTTCTTTTCTAGCTTTAAGCTGTGTAGAATGTAAATAAAGGTGGATTTAAGTCAGCCTGCAAATAGGCTATAAGAAGTGTTGTTATAAAGTTATATCTATGGGAAAGAAGAGTAGCAAGTTTTGAGGATAGAACTTTGATGTAATATCTGTCACTTTATGTGAAGGGAACTCGGAAGTTTAAACCCTAACAGGAAGAAATAATTATTTTTCAACAGTCTTAGTTTTATATTATATATTTTGAATGAATCTTTGTGAGAAATAAATGAACTTGGTATATTTTTGATAAAAAATTATTATTTTTTTTTTTTTTTTAGAAAAATGAAACTTTAAGAACAAATTTGGGTGAAACTGAAAATTTTTGCGAACAAAGATTTTTCGTTATAAAATAATTTTTTTGGGAGAAAATAAATTTTAATAAAAAATATTTTTTTTAAATTATTAACTGTAATGAAATGAAAAGTTAAATGAATTAAAAAAAAATTAGTTTCTTTAAAAATAAAAATGTTTGAATATTTTTATCTAATTTATTTGTGAAAAAATCAATTTTTTAGAGAAAAATTTAATTTTTATGATGTGAAAATTTGAAAATTTGAAAATTTTTAGAAAAATTTGAATTTTTTGGTGAAAATTTGAATTTTTAGTAAAAAATTTAATTTTTAGTAAAAAATTTAATTTTTAGTAAAATTTGAATTTTTTAGTAAAAAATTTTAAAATTTTATTGAATAATTTAATTTTTTTAGTGAAAATTTAATTTTTAGTGAAAAAATTAAATTTTTAGTGAAAAAATTAAATTTTTAGTGAAAAATTAAATTTTTAGTGAAAAATTTAATTTTAGTGAAAAAAATTAATTTTTTAGTGAAAAAATTAATTTTTAGTGAAAAATTTAATTTTTAGTGAAAAATTTAATTTTTAGTAAAAAATTTAATTTTTAGTAAAAAATTTAATTTTTAGTAAAATCTGAATTTTTTAGTAAAAAATTTAAATTTTATTGAAAAATTTAATTTTTTAGTGAAAAATTTAATTTTTAGTGAAAAATTAAATTTTTAGTGAAAAATTTAATTTTTAGTGAAAAATTTAATTTTTAGTGAAAAATTTAATTTTTAGTGAAAAATTTAATTTTTAGTGAAAAATTTAATTTTTTAGTGAAAAATTTAATTTTTAGTGAAAAATTTAATTTTTAGTGAAAAATTTAATATTTAGTGAAAAATTTAATTTTTAGTGAAAAATTTAATTTTTAGTGAAAAATTTAATTTTTAGTGAAAAATTTATCATTTTGTGAAAAATTTATTTTTTTGTGAAAATTTAATTTTAAGTAAAAAGTTGAATTTTTGGTGAAAAATTGAATTAAGTAAAAATTTAAATTTTAATGCAAACAGACCCGGCAAACTTCGTTCCTAAAAAAAGAATAATATTATTGGTTAAATTAGTGTTGTATAATCCCGATTACTTTTGGGGATAATGGGTTTTATATATACAGGTTTGAAGTTTTTGGTAAAAATTTAATTTTTTGAAAAAATTGCGAAGAAAAGATTTTAAACGTCACAAAACTACGATTCCGTGCAAAACCTTTGTACTTAATTTCAACTGGTCCCAAATGTTCTCCCTTAAATATTTTCTTTAAAATACTCTATTTCCATGGTACAGTACCATTCTTTTACCAATATTTCATTACATTTTTTCAATTCTTCTCAAAAAAATAGTGGCATATTTTCAGGCAAAAAAAGAACATTTCTTAATTTCAAAACTCCCAACTCTCCTTTAGAACCTTTTTGGCACCCCTTATGCATAGATGTGGTCGCATGTAACAGTTGTAGAGTACTTTGAAATATTGAAGTATTTAGACCCGTTAGACATTTGAGTTCTTCACAGTACTATTATAGGTATGTGTCTGTATGTGTGTGTCAGTAAAAAATAGGATTTAATTGAAAACTGATTGTGGCACATGGTATTTGCAGCAAATATTTCAACTATTTTTACTAACATTTTGTGATTTTTTCTATTTTTTTCTCTGTTCCTAAACTTCTTGCATTTTTTTTCATTTCTTCATTTACAATTTCACCTGAAAATGGCGTCATTTCGAAAAAAAATAAACGTTAAGTTTGTATTGTGTAAAATTCTTCATGATGTTGTTGCTGTTGGTAGGTCATTGCATTGCATGAATGCATTTTCTCCAAACGTTTATCACCGACATTTTTTTCCTCATAGAATTTGTTTGGGGTTTCCCCCTTTTTTAAAGTATTTTTTGTCATTTGCACACAAACATTTTTTCCCATTCGCTCTATATTATTTTCAGTATTTTAGGCCTTTTTTTGTGTTGTTTCTCTTGTATTTTATGACCAGGTAAATGGAAAATGCTCATTGTTAAATGTTCGTTTGTTAGTTGAAAATTAAGAAATTGCCTGCAAGTTGTTTTTAGCAGCAACAACTACAACAACAATAAAATAGGACAAGAAACTTTTAATATTTTGGTTGCAAACAATTTAGTGTTTTACGGATTTCGTTTAATGAATGTGAAGTAATATTAGAAAGGATTTTAAAATTTTAAAGGCAGCGCAAGAGAACTTACATTTTTAGGTAACCTAAAATTATAAAATAATTCCTTAACTTTCGAAATACTGAATATTTTAAAATAAAATTTCAAAGAACATACTTGATTTCCAGCTGGTCTCGGCGTATTCATAGAGGTGCCCATTAAATTTTAAATATCCGAGGCTCCCAACTTTCATGGTTCTACCATTCTCCCAAGTTCTGTTTGACATTTTTACTTCGCCAAATCAATTGCAAAATTTTCTGGAGGGGACTAAGTTTTAGTTAACATTTAATTAATGTTTTTATTTTTATTTATTTTAATTCAGGGCGTTCCTGGTCCAAAGCAAGAATTCGTATTGCATATGAAGTAAATAGATTATTAGTAATTTAAATTCGCTTTGCATGGGAAACATCTCCCCCTGATCCTATCAATTCGATATTTTCAACACTGATGGTGTCTTACTGTAGCATAACTTCTGCAAAATTTTAAGACTCATACAGCTATAGTTCTTTAGATATTCTATAATTAATATTTGCCTCCCCCTGGTCCTATCGTAATATTATATAGTCTCTATTACTTTGTGGTATATTGGGATAATTCTGTAAAAATTTCATCAAAATTGGCCCTTCAGAGTTAGCTGTGCCTATTTTTAAAAACCCTCCTTACACATTTTGCTATCTTTTGCATAAGTTGAAAAAGTCTTATTATAACAAGTAACAATGCTGTATTCAGCTATACCGAATCATCAATACCCTACACCACAAAAAATACATAATGTTTCGTACATGTACATTATAGGTACATATACACATACACTCACAAACCCATACATTTTATGAAGAGGGTTCTAATTGAACCGTGTCCGATAATGTTTAATTTAGATTAAAAAAAAATTTTAATAAATAATTGTATAAAATTTAATAATTTTGTTTTGTATTTAAAATATATGAACCGATACTTATCAAATTAAATATATATTACAGACTAATTAAAGTAAAATCGTGAAGGTTTCAATAAAATGACTTCATATATAAGGGTTTTATAAGCACAAAACCGTTCCAGGGTCCATATATGGGAACAGTATGAAAATAAGAACCGATATTAATAACAAATATTCGATAAATTTTTTGGTCTTAATTCATTAATGAATTTTTGGAGATTTTATGAAAAATTATTATATTCGAGGTGGCCAACTTTGGAGCGTCACCTACAAAGCCTCTGTTCATTTGTAGACACAGTGTTATAAATAATTTAAGTTTATTACAGATCTGTTGAAGATATTGCAAGCACATGTGAATGTAATCAATGTACCTTTTCTAGTTAAACTTAAGACACTTTTTTTAATTACTGTACCCACATAACTCTAAAATACTAAAATGTAGAGCCTTCATAATGTTATGTGGAAAAAACGGGCTACTGGCCAGATTAACTCACGAAGAATTTAAATTACTATAAGTTTTTTATATAATCAAATATTTTTGCAATTTCTTTAAGAAAATGTTCATATCTGAGATGATCAACTTTCAAAGTCGACCACTCACTCACTGGACCTATTAAGAATTTGAGCTCTCGTCCTTGTTAATAGTATCAATAAATATTAATAAATATATATTTTAATAAATATTTCGCATTCCACAAATAAGTGAAATGCTCTAGAACTATACATACAGGAAAAATCATGAAACAAAAACAACGTTGAACTTAGTTGATTTGAGATTGAATACATTTTAATATCTTTTACCACCATAGGTGGTGGGGGTATTGTGCGTTTGCGTAGATTTTTGTAACGATCATAAAAAATGGTCCTACTATACTATACTACTGAAGTATATCATTCAACTTAAAATCGCGTCCTGATTCGATTTAATTATGTCTGTCCGTCCGGTTAGCTGTCCATGTAAACCTTTTTCGCAAAGTAATGGTCGCAGTCTTAAAGATATCTTAATTTAATTTGGCATGTACTATTATTTAGGCCCAAACATGATGCTTATTGAAATTGATTATGATCGGTCCATTATTTCATTTAGGTTCCATATAATGTCCCCCCGGAAATGGGGTTTATAGCACATAAATGTTAGTATCATAATAATAAATTGCACACATAAGAATAAAAAGGAAAACAAATTATACGAGGGTCGTTCGTTAAATTTTTCGTAGCAGACATTTAAATCAACAATCTGGTGTAGGGTATTAAATAGTAGGGCTTGACCGACTCTAACATTTTTACTTGTTTTTCGTTTAGCTTAAATTAAACGTTTTTACATTTGTGTTCTTTTAAGTAGTAAAATTCCAGAAAATATTATCAATAAACTGTATTTAATGTGAAACAATAATAAATTAACATTTTTTATCTATAAAACAGAATCATAACTGAAAAAAGTTAAATTATTTCTATTTTAATTGATTTTACATTGTTTTTTTTCCGTGTGTGGTGATAATATTCCTAAGTATGTAGTCATACAGAGAGAGTGGTAATAATTTAGAACGGATAGGTCCAAGGGAACGACAGTTCCTCATGCAAACAAAATTTGTATCTTATCTTAACATTGAATTTGTTGTTATTGATTTCGTTCTTAGAAATTTTGAAAGTTTTATGGAAATACTACGGTTCAACATATTATTCTAAGTTATCATAATTTTCAATAAAAATTTAATTTTTTCCCTTTTTAAAACAATTTAGATAAATTTTCTGCAAAAAAATATAAACAAAATCTGTCAGTTTCACTTGTGGGTACAAAATGTTGGTAAATTTGATTCTTTTTAATTCATGTAATAAACATGTCCGCACAACATGAAGTGACAATTGTTTATACAATATCGAAGTATAAAAGGAATTTCTCTTTTAGTTTTTATATGAACAAAAATAATAATTCTATACCAAAAACAAACATACACACACACTTACATACATTATATTTCACAAAATTGAGTGGTTTGGCGTAACAAGCTTGAATAGAAAATTTTTGATTGATGTTTATGACATTTTTATTTTGTATAAAACTAACAAACAACTTAACATCAACAATCACATCTACTATGTATGAGTAGGAACACACACACACACACACACACCCATCCACTCAATTCACTATTAACAACATCATAATTCTTGTTGTCGCCGTTGGATTTATACGCCTCATCTTTATTGTCATCAATTTATAAAAAAAATATATATAAAAATTTCAGACATTTTGTTGTTGATGATGTTGTTGTTTATGATTTTTCAGATTTTCGTGAAAATATTTTGTTAATTATGATCAACAATGTTATGTGTGACAATATGTTATGGCTTTGGTTGGTTGTTTGTTATATTGGTGGTGGGTTATGGGGTACTGGCGGGGGAGGATGATGGTGACGATGTGAAAAGGCTGTAACTAATGATTGTTTTATTAATGGGTATTTAAATGAGCAAGATTTAAGATATTAATTATTGTCTAATTAATTAATTTTGATAAAAGGAGAAAATTTCTTTTAATTGTTCTTTTTAAGAAAAATGAAATTTATTCTCCTTATACCCTACACCAGTATAAGTATTACAGGGCATTATGTTTGTAATCTATAAAAGCTAAACTACCTAATTGAAATGAAAGTAAAATACATTGGTGTACATTTGCAATGGATTCAATCCATATTTAAGAAGCTTTCAAGCCTAAAACCCTATTCCGGGAGAGTTATAATCGAATATAATCCGATAATAATCAAATAAGATGCATTTATTTAAGACAGTTTAAAAAATAATTGTACAAAATGTCAATAAAATTAATTCATATTTTGCAGACTTATAAGTTCAAAACCTTTTCCGGGAAGGTGTCTTTAATGGAAGCTTTAACAAAATATGGACCGATATTCATCATATTAAAAATATATATTGAAGACTCATAGAAATTTTATCATGACGTTTTTCAATAAAATGGTTCTATAAGCCCAAAACCATATTTAATGATGGGAGCTATATGCAAATATGGACTGATATTAGTCAAATTTATAATATTTGTTTAAGACAGAAAAATAATCATAACGTTGGAGCGTTGGGTCAAATAATGGACCTTGTTTATAATATTTTGAGTTTATTTTTATACCAAAACAAATAAGAATGTTGTTGTCGGACAAGCCCGACTATCTAATACCCTACACTGCAATGTTGATTATATATGATTGATATGAAAAACTAATGAGCGAACTTCGTGTAATTTTGCACATCGATTTTAGTTATCTTCATTTGATCATTTATTATTAGAATACCAATGTATGTGCGAGATTTATGCTTAAAACTGATATTTGAAAGGGGGCATGTATGGGACATACAGAAGTAATGGACTTTTTTTAAATTTTGTTAAATTCCATTACAATTTTTCATATATATATATATATCGTACTGATATGAGCTTAAAATCTCATTCCGACTGTCCTTCAACCAGCTGAAGGAACAGAAAGCCGGATAGACATCGTTAAATCGACTCTAAAACACTATCTAAACGAACGAATGATATACTTAAATATGAGTATATCATACATTTGTTATACTTACATACATTTATTTGCAATATTGAGGTTTTCTCAGATATCGTTCTATAACTTGTTTTGCTAATAGAGTAATAATATATAGTAATATTACATAGTTTATGTATCATCATCACTTGTAGTGCTGGAGGGTGTAAAAATATATCTTGTCTCAGTCTAAATTTATATGCCGAATTTAGAGAAAATTTATCAATAAATAATTACAGTTTCATGCTGATTTATATCCAGAAATCGCTTTAAAGTCTTGTACAGGAGTTCCAAAATGATTTGTTAGAAATAATTGTGCAACTTTTAACCCCTTAATGATAGCTTTATACAAATACATGTTGAAAGTTTAGGTGTTTTCGAGTTAAATTGAATAAATATTTGCCTCCATCTAATCTGGAGCGTAATCGGTGGCCTTAAAAAGTAGGTCAACTCGGTTATATTATTTTTTTTTTAAATTTTATAAATTAAGACAAAAATAATTTTTAAATGGATAATCCTTGTAACGTATAGACTCCAAAATTACTGCTATAAAAATTCCGATACTACCTGGGAGCTGTACACCCCATACACAGCAAAAAACTATTACAGCTAAAGTTCTCTAATTTTTCCCAACAACATGCTCAAGGTAATGTTTTACTGAAAAAAACATAGAACGGATAAGACCAGAACTATAACTGGTCTTATCAGTTCTAAAATTTGGTCCTGCCAACTTCCTCAAGGAACTGTTTTACTGGACAAACTATGGACGAATATCTAAAGAAATATAACAGCGAGAGTCTCAATATTTTGCAACAATTTGCTACCGTCACTGGAAAAAATAAGACATATAGTATCAGGTGGAGAGATACGCCCATAAATTACTAATAATCTATTTCAATCGTATAATAATGCAACACAAATATTTTCTTAGGACCAGCAACGCCATAAAAATTTCTTTTGGATAAATGAAGTTTGCCGGGTCTGCAAGTATATTAATATATTTTGAATAAAGATTAGAACTTACGCCCATTCATGTTTCAACTGACTCAAGAGCTGAAGCCTTCAAACTTCGAGCATTTTGTTTGGATCTCCCTTTAAATGCTTTTGGAATCCAAAGAAATTTGTTTTGATTGATTTAATTAAGTTCTTTTGACAGAAATCTCTATTAAAATAACATATAAATGTTAATCTTAACGTTTTCTCGCACAATTTTATGCATAAATAATTAATTTGAAATTTAATTCAAGCGTAAAATAAAAAAAAACAATTTCAAATAAATTTGCAATTAAAAGTTTTTAATCACTTAATAATGAACCTTCCCCCATTCTGTCGTTTCTTAAATAGAATCACAATAGTGAAGACAAAATTTAATTTAATTTATTTATTTAGTTTTGTATTAAATACATCACCTCTCACATTATTAACGTAATTTTTTAAGTAACGACTAGAAAAGTCACACATTCAGTTTGTTTTATTTTTTGTTAAAAATCTTCCTTTTTCCTCAAAAAATAATTTAAAACTTTTTAATCTTTGAATCATTGACTCATATCTACAATGATAACGCCCTCAAAATATTGTAACCCAAACTTCCGCTGGTGATGAACATCTCAAATAACAACAATAATAATCATAAACACTAGTTAAACCTCCGTTTTAATACAAAAATTATTTCTTCATACACATTTTTGTCTGACAGTTTGAGTTTCTAATAATTTTTGTTGTATTTTGGTTTACGATTTTTTTCAAACTTTACGGTTGATTTTTTGTTGTCATAAATTTAAATTTTTTCCTGTTGATTTGTTGTTTTTATTTGTTTTACTACGACGACGACTTTTAATGTTCTTTTATATATTTTTTTTGCATCAACAGCTGTCAAAAAGTTGATTTCTTTTCTTTTTTGTCGTTTTTTTTTGTGATAATAAAATTTTTGGAAACATTTTAATAAAAATCTAGAAAGAAAAATAAGAAAAAAACTTAAAAAAGTTTAGAATTTTTAAGTAAATAAGGGTATTCAAAGAAAGTGGAAAATTTAAGATAAATAAAAAAATTATGATAAATTTCCTATTAAGAGAAATTCTATGATACGTTTTTATGTGGTCTTAATTTCCAGTTGAGAGAATAATTTCAATAATTTTTTCAAGAGAAAATTAGCGATAAATTTTCTATTAAGAAAAAATTTGAGATAAATTTTCTATTTAGATAAAATTTCAGATAAATTTTCTTTTAAGAAAAAATTTCAATTTAAAAAATTTTAATTAAGAAAAAATTACAATAAATTTTCAAATAAGAAAAATTTTGCGTAAAATTTTCTATAAAAGGAAGATTAAGAGAAAATGTTCGTTAAATTTTATATTAAGAGAAAATTTTCTTTAAATTTTCTATTAAGAGAAAATGTTCGTTGAATTTTATATTAAGAGAAAATTTTCCTTAAATTTTCTATTAAGAGAAAATTTTCGTTAAATTTTCTATTAAGAGAAAATTCTCGTTAAAAAAATTGCATTTTAATTTATAAAATATTTTCGATAAATCCTGTAGCATATTCCGTAAATTTTTTATTTAGAGAAAATTTTTGATAAATCTCCTATTTAGAGAAAATTTTCGATAAATCTCCTATTTAGAGAAAATTTTCGATAAATCTCCTATTTAGAGAAAATTTTCGATAAATCTCCTATTTAGAGAAAATTTTATGATAAAATTTTCGATAAATTTTATGATAAAATTTTCGATAAATCTCCTATTTAGAGAAAATTTTCGATAAATCTCCTATTTAGAGAAAATTTTCGATAAATCACCTATTTAGAGAAAATTTTCGATAAATCTCCTATTTAGAGAAAATTTTCGATAAATCTCCTATTTAGAGAAAATTTTCGATAAATCTCCTATTTAGAGAAAATTTTCGATAATCTCCTATTTAGAGAAAATTTTCGATAAATCTCCTATTTAGAGAAAATTTTCGATAAATCTCCTATTAGAGAAAATTTTCGATAAATCTCCTATTTAGAGAAAATTTTCGATAAATCTCCTATTTAGAGAAAATTTTCGATAAATCTCCTATTTAGAGAAAATTTTCGATAAATCTCCTATTTAGAGAAAATTTTCGATAAATCTCCTATTTAGAGAAAATTTTCGATAAATCTCCTATTTAGAGAAAATTTTCGATAAATCTCCTATTTAGAGAAAATTTTCGATAAATCTCCTATTTAGAGAAAATTTTCGATAAATCTCCTATTTAGAGAAAATTTTCGATAAATCTCCTATTTAGAGAAAATTTTCGATAAATCTCCTATTTAGAGAAAATTTTTCGATAAATCTCCTATTTAGAGAAAATTTTCGATAAATCTCCTATTTAGAGAAAATTTTCGATAAATCTCCTATTTAGAGAAAATTTTCGATAAATCTCCTATTTAGAGAAAATTTTCGAAAAATATCCTATTAAAAAAAATTTTCGATAAATCTCCTATTTACTAAATAAAAATCTCCTATTAACGGAGAATTTTCTATAAATCTCCTATTTACGGAGAAATTTCAATTAATATTCTGTTAACAGAGAATCTATAATATCTAGACAAATCTTATCCATAATAATATTGTTTTACCGCCATTAAGTGATTACCCTAATATTACATTTCTGTTCATGATTTTTACCTCTCAATATCAATTTGTTTATATTTTCCAAGAATAAATTCACTCATTAATTCCTAACCATTTGTGTCATTGATGTTGTTGCTTTTATTGCTCTTCTTGTTCTTATTTTTTCCTATTGTTTTCTTTTGTTGATGCCTTTCTAATATTTTTCGTTATTTTTCAAATATTTCTGTGTATTTCCCTCTGTTCTCTTACAAGTGTTACAAATTAATGAAATATAAACAAAATGAAGTGTTTCAATATCAATGGAAAAAGTTTAAGGAATCATGAAATAAAGAAAAAAAGAGGAAAAAAGTCATAAAAGTTTCCTGGATACATTCATTCAGGCACTCATCCACTCACTCTCTCATTACGCCTAATTCTTGGAAAAGTAAATAAAATTCATAAAATTTTATTGGGTATTTTTACAGGAATTTTTTTCTTTTGTACATTTACAGAAGAATATGGATTATTGGGAAGGAAAATTAAAATAGAAATTGGTAAATTCCGAAAATAAAATTTAGTATGTTGTCAATTTTTCAGAAGTGGAGACATATAATTGATCTCATAATTAAATATTTAACAATTAAAATTTCCATTCAAATTTCACTGTTGGCTATTTTTCTCGATTTTTATTGAACTGAAGTTATTTTTGTTATTACCATTTACAAATGTTTATTTTAATTTTCCTTCCTTTACTTTTTCTCTGTTGCAAATATTTTTTCAAATACCCTCCTCTATACCTCGATTACACACTTACATTTATATTTACATTTATGCATATTTACTATTATTAGTTTTTCACCCTCCACCACAACAAGTGGTAAAGAGGGCATATCAACTTTGTCATTTCTTGTGTAACGCAATGAAGGAGTCATATCAGACCCCATAATGTATATATATATTCTTGCATCAAATCAAAATCTGAGTCGATTTAGCTATGTCTGTCTTTATGTCCAGATGTCCTGAAAATTTTCTTATTCGTTTATTTATTTCCAGCGGAGAATTTTCGTAAAATTTTCAATAATAAATCGAAAAATAATAAAGAAATTATAATAAAAAAATGTATCAAAATCGGTTCAGTAGAAAAAAGTTATAGTAAAAAATTAACTAATGCCCTTACAAAGTGGGTGGTACCCCTCCCTATGGCCCTATCCGAATGATATTTTGGCCAGTATAAAGATCCTTTAGTATTCAATTTTAATACTCTCGCTTTAAGAGATTGTGGTCGAATTTGAGAAATATTGTTGTTATAGTTCTAAGGATATTCGATAATCAACATTTCCCCATGATTCTATTCGCCCTACATTTTATCCAGAAAAACAGTAAAAAGGTTACTTTAAAAAATTTTTAGGAGTAAATTTTAAAATTCTCACTGTTTTTAAGATATTCGATGATCAATATTTGCTTTGTATGGGGGGTACCTCCACCCCCTGCTCCTATCTGTAAAAGTTTCAGCAAACTCGGTCTAGTGGTTTAGTTTCCTATAAGTCGTTTGTAAATGTATGTCTGAGTGTGTATATACGATACAAACGTATTTATTTTACACGCATTTGTAGTAGAGGGCACTAAAGATTCGGCATAGCCGCATATAGCATTCTTACTTGTTTTTTATTTTATTTGTCATTTGTGTCTGTATGTGGAATTTGTTTCCCCAAATGTAAATAACAACAAAATATATTTACATAAGTTCACTTTCCAATTTTTTTCTTTCCTTTTTTCCCTTTTTTTTTGTAATTTTCTTTATGCTTAAATATTGTTCTGAATTTGTTGTACATTCTTATTTTTTATTTACAGACAACAAAAAATGCCTTAAGATGGAAATGGTCATCAATTTCTTTGAAGAGTAAGTTTTATCTTACTTTTCAGCTTTAATTTCCATCTTTTGTCCCTTTTATTTGTACGTACAGTTTATTGGCATTTAATTTGGGAATTTGTATTTGATATAAAATATATTTAAAATGTTATAAAAATCAATACAGTCGCAGTTTCATAAATATTTTAAATAAATTTATCATTTACCTTTTAGGTTAAGTTTATGGAAGGCAGCAACAACTTAAACTAAAAATAATTTTCTTTGAAAATAGAAACTTTATGTGAAAAGGGCATATTAACAAAAGACTACAATTATGGAAATAACGTTTTTTTTTCGATAGATTTTCTTTTCAGAGAAAATTTGTGATAAATTTTCTATTCAGAGAAAATTTGTGATAAATTTTCTATTCAGAGAAAATTTGTGATAAATTTTCTATTCAGAGAAAATTTGTGATAAATTTTCTATTCAGAGAAAATTTGTGATAAATTTTCTGTTCAGAGAAAATTTGTGATAAATTTTCTGTTCAGAGAAAATTTGTGATAAATTTTCTGTTCAGAGAAAATTTGTGATAAATTTTCTGTTCAGAGAAAATTTTCGATAAATTTTCTATTCAGAGAAAATTCGTTAACATTTCTATTAAGCAACAAATAGATATTTACAATAAATTAAAAAAATTTTGATACATTTTCCATTTAGGGAAAATGTTTGCTAAATTTTCTATTAGGAGAAAATTTTTGAAAATTTTTCTATTTAAAAAATTCGATAAATAATCTATTTAGAGAAAATTTTTGATAAATTTTTTATTTAGAAAAAAATTTCTATTTAAAGAAAATTTTTGATTTAGATAAAATTTGTGATAAATTCTTAATAAAAAAATTGTTGATAAGATTTTCATATAGAGAATATTTTTAATAAACTTTCTGTATAGAGAAAATTGTGTATTAAGTAGAAAAATTTTCATTTTAGAGAAAATTTTCGATAAATCATCGATAAGTTATCAAAACTTTTCTTTTAAGAGAAACTTTTTGATAAGATTTTCTATATAGAGAAATTGTGTAGAAATTTGATAAATTTTCATTTAATTTTTTTTTTTAATTTTCTAATTAGGAAAAATTTTGATAAATTTTTATTTTATAAAGAATTTCCGATAAATTCTTTATTTAGAGAACGTTTCAATAAAACTTTAATTTTAAAACAAATCGAAAATATTTCTGTTTAGAAAAAAAAATGATGAACTCTTTATACATAAATCTTTGATAATTAAAATTTTTGATGAAATTTTTCTATATAAAGAAATTTGTCGATAAATTAGAAAAAAATCGTTACATTTTCTATTGGAGAAAAAGTTCAATAAATATTCAATGTCAATGTTGGAAATAAAGCATTTTAAGATCACTGACGTTACTATTTTATATACACTGTTGCATAATTCCAGAAACGCATTTAGTTTTTTTCTTTGTTGTTCTCATCCAAACATCAAATTGAAGTTTTTTAGTGAAAGGTGATCTTTTTAAATAAACAAGATTTTTTCTAAGACTTGCAGTTTGCCTTATAGGTGTTATGTAATATTCTAAGTTCTATTTTTGTGGAATATGTCTATAACGCAGACTTGAAATTGCTTTTATAAAATATTATAAATTCCTGTTTCTTATAGAAAAAGTTATGTTCTTTATGACAATATCAAAATTTTACTACAAAAATTTTGTAATTTTATTGATAAATTTCATAACAATTAAAGATGGCCAACGGAACTTTTCGTCTGATCAAGGGCCAAAATAAAATAATAAGCAACCTGTAACAAATTAAATCCTACGCAAATAAAGAATAAACATATTCTTTTAGAGACTTCCAAACAAGTTGCTCACATATATACGAAGAGATGAAAACATAAAATGGAATAAGCCTAATTGTAAGCCGATGCTAAATGAAATAAAGGAAATCGTCTAAAATTCAGACGAATTTATATGAGATGGGTTGAAAAACAGAAAAAGGTAATTTTTTTGAGGAAAAAGAAATTAATTTAGACGGTCCTGATTTATATTCGTGTAGAGATCTTTGGATGTCAAAACGTATATTTTTATAAGGAATTGCTGGAAAATGCTCTTTTCTCTTCAATGGAGACTACACATTTCACTTTGTGGTACGTGCTTCAAAGCAGTCTAAATCATGGTTTAACGAACACAGCATGCCATTATTGTGGGGACACATGACCGTAAAGTTTATTCAAATAATATCAAAAATTAAAGCATAATAACTGGAACTGAGTCAAAAATTTAAGGCATAATAACTAACTTTGAAGGAATCCACAGCAAAGGATCATCCACCCATTATTAATAATACTATAGAGTCTGATAAACTTAAGTGCGTTTATATTTTAATTGAAGTCTTAGTTGATTTAATTAAAATATTATTTTCCCACTAAATATTTTGTTGTTTAATTTTTTGCAATTCTTAAAAAAGTTATGTGCGTTAATAGGTTATAGATGCCAGCTGTATATACAAGAAAATGTAATATCTATTCGGAAAATAACAAATATCTCTGATATCCAGTAACAAATATACCTGAAGATCGAATATTGCCCAAAATCTGTGATGGCAAAATAAACATATTTAAACATTTTTTTGTATAAAATTTTTATTAATTTTATATTTAATGCAATTTACTAATTAATTTCTATAACTAAAATAAGTAAATATATCTTTATTACGGAAATTAAAAAAAAAACTAAAATTCAATTAAAAATTATTAACATTGTTGCAATTTGTTCATAATTTGTGATTGGCCTTAATTATAATTTATGTCCCTTTTATTTATATATCTAATATAAAAGTCATTTTTATCCACTCCAACTTCTTTTTTGGTTAATTTCAAATCATTTGTCTTTTTTCTGGAGTTATCAAGTTCTAAACTAACTTTTGATTACATTCTGTATTACCGTCATTTCCCGCTGATCCAACTGTATTAATATTGGCTGTACTATTACTATTATTGTCCACATTCTCAATTTGATTATCATCATTGGAATTATCCTCATTTGAGGGACTGTGTTTTAGCCAAATTGGTGCTAAACGTAACATTAAAATTGCACCCAATGGTGCAGTGAATATAATGGCCAAAAACAGATATTATAAGAACATTACTGGCCAAAGATAAAGTCTCTTCATCAGAATTCATAGAACGAGCCAAATCTAAGGCAACTGGACCCAAAGCAGCCTGTAAATAAAAATAAATAAAAACCAAAAAATTAGTTAAGAAATTTTTTTCTAAGAACTATGTTTTGTTGTATTTTTTAAAATTATTTCACTATGTGTGTATGTGTTTGTGGGTGGGAGATTTTATTTGTAATTTTAGCTTTATTTTAATAAGTTTTTCTTGTTGAGCTTATTTTTTTGTTGTTTCCTCAATAATAATCTCTTAATTAATTTCTTAAATTGTTTATGATTTTAATAAAGATTTTTATTTATGTCGTTTTATGGAGAAAACGAAATTCTATTTTTATATTTCTAAAGAGAAATTTATGTTTCATTTCAATTTCGTAAATATAAATTTAAACAAAGAAAACATAAATTATGTTATTGCTTAAATGCCCTACAATGAGACAGAAAGTTTTTTAAGTCAAAGAACATTTTTGACAAATTTTCTATTTAGAAATTTTCAATATTTTTTCTATTGGAGAAAATATTCGATAATTTTGTGTTAAATTTTTTTTCGAAATTTTGTGTTTAAAAAATTTTTCGAAATTTTCTGTTTAGAGAAAATTTTTCGATTATTTTCTATTGAGAGAAAAATTTTTTTAGATAAAATGCTTGAAAAAATTTCTATTTAAAGAAAATTTTCGATAAATTTTCTATTTAAAGAAAATTATCGATAAATTTTCTATGTAAAGAAAATTTTCCATAATTTTTCTATTTAAAATAAATTTTCGATAAATTTTCTATTTAAATAAAATTTTCGATAAATTTTCTATTTAAAGAAAATTTTCGATAAATTTTCTATTTAAAGAAAATTTTCGATAAATTTTCTATTTAAAGAAAATTATCGATAAAATTTTCTATTTAAATAAAATTTTCGATAAATTTTCTATTTAATAAAATTTTCGATAAATTTCCTATTTAAATAAAATTTTCGATAAATTTTCTATTTAAATAAAATTTTCGATAAATTTTCTATTTAAATAAAATTTCGATAAATTTTCTATTTCAATAAAATTTTCGATAAATTTTCTATTTAAAGAAAATCGGAAACACTTTTTTTTTAAATTTTTCTATTGATAATTTCGATAAAATTACTATTTAGAGAAAATTTTCAATTATATTTTTTATTTAGAGAAAAATTTTGATAACTTTTATGTTGAAAGAAAATTTTTGTTAAAATTTCTTTTTATAATAAATTTTTGAACGACTATCTTTGTGCAAAATTGACCACAATTTTGGACACCTTTTTGTCCGCTATCCTTAGCTGTGGGCAGTTTGGAGGATTTGCTTTCCTTGGTGCAGATACCCACACTATTGCTTTTGTACACTCATTGTGCTTGGCCAAGTGTGGCCAAAATCAAGTGCACACATAATAATGTGAGAAGAAGCAGTATTTTTTGTGAACATTCCTTAATAACGATTTCTCTCATTAGAGAGCCCATTGCCAAATGATTGGTTTATTTTGGCACAACTTTTGGGTCTTCAACTTTTCTTCAACATTCCCTCGAGCATCACAAACATAACATATGGTTCTTTATCCATTATCCGGCAAGATAGAAAACTTGAACTCAATTTTCGTGCTTTGTTTTTGGTCTCTGAAATTCTAGCAGCATTCTTGTCTGAAACTTTTGAGCCTTGTATGTTTTTAAGGTATATTGACTTTAACATATTCTAACAAATAGTCTGAGCACTGAACTAATCGGGCTTGCATTTCGGCTTTAGAAACATCATGGGGATCATTCCTTTTATCAATGGAAAAGTTTCCCCGGTAATAACATTGGATACAATTTGATGACGGACTTTTGAATACTTGGCCAACTTTTTGAAGGATCAAGATGGGTTTTATTGAAAATATTAGAAATTTTAGTGTGCATTTTTTACCATTCACTGACATTAAACAAGAACTGTTCAAAAAATGATCGCTAGGTTTTGTTCTTTTCTAGATCCAATGTATATTTTCTTAAATTAACATTATTAACTTTTAAAATATTTTTTACCGTCAAGTTAAAGCTTTTTACCTCAAAAATTGAAATAATTAGTTCAATTACATTTAATATCCATTTTAAGTTTTACTGCCTTACAAATTCGTTTTCAGCCAAAACTATCTTTTTTCAAAATTTCCTTAAATAATTTCTTTATTTCTTATCTTCATTTCAGTTTCTTTCAAATTTAAAAATACAAAAAAAGAAAAAAAAAATAAAACAAAAAACAAAAAAATATAAGTAAATGAAATGACTGTGACCCCATTGTGTTTCTGAATTTTATTGTTTCCGTTAAGAAAATTAACAAGAGCATTTTCCAAGAAAAACACTTTAAAGACAATCAGCCAGACAGTGCGACAAACCAACACAAATATACATAAATATGTACATATGTATGTGTTTGCAAAAACATATTTTCCATTAGCAATATTTTATAAGGGACTCAACTTCATCATCTTTTAAAACCCATTAATTCATTCATTCGTGCCATTTTGTTTATTTTCAATATTCATACAATTCGATTTTAAATTGTATTCATATTAAGGGACATACATTTGTACATACGTATGAATGTATGTATGTCTATTATGTCCTTTTTTCGTTACTTATTTATTCCATATTTTTATAGTGTTCTTTTTCTTGACTTTTTTCCTTACTGCCCCCCATATTTGTTGTTTTCAAAGCTTCATCAACAGTGTTTGGTATCACCCTCCTATATTATACCCTCCACCACCACAAGTGGTGAGGGTATATTAAGTTTGTCATTCTGTATGTAACGCCAAGAAGGAATCATCTCAGACCCAACAATGTATATATATTATTGCATCAAATCAAAAACTGAGTCGATTTAGCTATGTCCGTCTGTCCGTCTGTCCGTCTGTCTGTCTGTTGGAAACATTCTCACGCTAGAATAATTGACCGAAATCAATAAAACTTTGGCCACATTGTTTGTTATTGTCCTAAGCAGTTTGCTATTTAAAACCAGCTATATCGGTTTATAAGCAAGGAAGTTATAGACCGATATCTGAAACAACCTCAAAATTTAAAAAATGAACTCTTATAATTTCTCTAAAAATGTAATTGGACTTAAACAAAAATTAATTTTAGCATACAATTAACACGTGCTTCATCATCGTGCCAAAAATTATCAAAATCTGATTAACCGAAAAAAGTTATAGGCTGTAATATGCAAATTTTGATACCACCCCAAACTCTTTGTGTCATATGGACCGCAATTTTTAAGATAATTTACTAAAATTTGTCACAACTAATTTTTAAACCATTCTTAATATATGTTATAAATTTTATTAACATTGGTCCATATTTTGATATAGCTCCCATATAAGGCCCCTTCCCGGGAATATGATTTATAGCTCGTAAAACTCTTAAATTGGAACCAATTCTTTTGAAATTTGGCACAAATAATTTTTTAACTATTTTAAATATATACTATAAATTTTATTCACATGGGTCCGTATTTTGATATAACTCCCATATAAGGCCCCTTCCCGGAATATGATTTATAGCTTATAAAACTCTTAAATTGAACCCAATTCTATTAAAATTTGACACAGTTAATTTTCTAGCTATTTTAAATATATGTTATAAATTTTATTAACATATAATATGTGTTATAAATTTGTTAACATGAGTCCATATTTTGATATAGCTCCATTATAACGCCCCTTCCCGAGTAAATAAAGACCAATTCTATTGAAAGTCGACACAATTATTTTGCTAACTGTTCTGAAGATATTATATTAATTTGCCCTGTATCGGTACAAATTTTCCTATAGCTCCCTTATAACGGGATTTTCCGGAAAACGGATTAGAGTTTATAAAACATTTAAATAAAGATCAATTCCATTAAAATTTAGCACAATGATTTTTCTAACTTATAATCAAAGTATATTATAAATATGAACAATCTTGATCAAAATTTTTGCTGTAGCTCCCATATAAGGCCTTTCCCGGAAAATAGTTTGAGCTTATAACATGCATATTTTTGTTTTTATACGCTCCACAGTACAAGTGGTAGAGAGAGAATATTAACTTTTGTCATTCTGTGTGTAACGCTAAGAATGAATTATTTCAGACCCATAATGTATATATTCTTGCATCAAGTCAAAATCTCACGTCGATTTCGTCAATCTCTTTGTCTGTCACATCCGCAAAAATTAACAGAGCTCAATGAAAATTGGTTAGAAAAAGGCAGTTAGTAGAAAAATTTTATAGCTTAAATTGTAACTAATTTTTATGACTAATTAAGTATTTCTGTGTTATATACATTTGTGAGTATATGTGTGTCTATGGAACCTAAACGTATTAACTTTTACACGAATTTGTGGTGGAGGGTATTTAAGATTCGCATAGCCGAATATAGCATTCTTACTTGTTTTTTCTTACATTTTTAGTTCCCAATTCCTTTTCTGTATACGAGTGTTTGTTGCTGTTGCCACTTTTTATTGTTGTTGCT
>PYHX02000467.1:107011919-107037653 GCA_004302925.2 Cochliomyia hominivorax
CATTTCATTTAAACATTATTATTTTTATTATGCCTTCATTTGCTTTCTTTTCTCTCTTTTCCTTTTTATTCCAAAGAAAAAGCCTTTTAACCAAACTTTTGTTTCTTTTCTAGCTTTAAGCTGTGTAGAATGTAAATAAAGGTGGATTTAAGTCAGCCTGCAAATAGGCTATAAGAAGTATTGTTTTTAAGTTATATCTATGGGTAAGAAGAGTAGCAAGTTTTTAGGATAGAACTTTGATGTAATATCTGTCACTTTATATGAAGGAAACTCGGACTTAAAACTCTAACAGAAAGAAAGAATTATTTTTGAACAGTACGAATACTTCTGTTCCCTTCTGTTATTTTTTTTATAAAACCAACAGTTTTATCATCCGAATACATTCTCATTCTAGAAACATTATGATTCAATTGTTCCAGGACTATTAGTCAAAACTTAATGATTGGCTCAGTTCGGGATAAGAAACAATTTTCGGACAACTATTAGATATAGATATACTGTATAATTTTTAAAATATGTTATATATTAAAAAATTGGAAAGATATGAAAAATGGTGCCTGTCTTAGTTTTATATTATATATTTTGAATGAATTTTTGTGAGAAATAAGTGAACTTGGTATATTTTTGATAAAAAAATTAATTTCTTTTTTTTTAGAAAAATGAAACTTTAAGAACAATTTTAGGTGAAACTGAAATTTTTTGCGAACAAAGATTTTTCGTTATAAAATAATTTTTTTGGGAGAAAATAAATTTTAATAAAAAATCATTTTTAATAAATTTTTAACTGTAATGAAATGAAAAGTTAAATGAATTAAAAAAATTAGTTTCTTTAAAAATAAAAATGTTTGAATATTTATTTATTTGTGAAATAATCAAATAAATAAATATTCAAATCTTAGAGAAAAATTTAATTTTTATGATGTGAAAATTTGAATTTTTTTAGTAAAAAATTTAATTTTTAGTAAAATTTGAATTTTTTGGTGAAAATTTGAATTCTTTAGTAAAAAATTTATTTTTAGTAAAAAATTTAACTTTTAGTAAAATTTGAATTTTTTAGTAAAAAATTTAAATTTTATTGAAAAATTTAATTTTTTATTGAAAAATTTATTTTTTTAGTGAAAAATTTAATTTTCAGTGAAAAATTAAATTTTTAGTGAAAAATTTAATTTTTAGTGAAAAATTTAATTTTTAGTGAAAAATTTAATTTTTAGTGAAAAAATTTAATTTTAGTTGAAAAATTTAGTGAAAAATTTAATTTTTAGTGAAAAATTTTTAGTGAAAAATTAATTTTTAGTGAAAAATTTTTAGTGAAAAATTTAATTTTTAGTGAAAAATTTAATTTTTAGTGAAAAATTTAATTTTTAGTGAAAAATTTAATTTTTTGTGAAAAATTTAATTTTTAGTGAAAAATTTAATTTTTTGTGAAAAATTTAATTTTTAGTGAAAAAATTTAATTTTTTGTGAAAAATTTAATTTTTAGTGAAAATTTAATTTTTTGTGAAAATTAATTTTTAGTGAAAAATTTAATTTTTGTGAAAATTTAATTTTTATTGAAAAATTTAATTTTTTGTGAAAATTTAATTTTTAGAGAAAAATTTTAATTTTTAGTGAAAAATTTAATTTTTAGTGAATTTTTTTTTTTTTTTTTTTTTTTTGAAAAATTTAATTTTTATTGAAAAATTTAATTTTTAGTGAAAAATTTATTTTTAGTGAAAAATTAATTTTAAGTGAAAAATTTAATTTTTAAGTGAAAAATTTAATTTTTAAGTGAAAAATTTCATTTTTAAGTGAAAAATTTCATTTTTAAGTGAAAAATTCATTTTAAGTGAAAAATTTCATTTTTAAGTGAAAAATTTATTTTTAAGTGAAAAATTTAATTTTAGTGAAAAATTTATTTTAGTGAAAAATTTAATTTTTAGTGAAAAATTTAATTTTTAGTGAAAAAATTTAATTTTTAGTGAAAAATTTAATTTTATTGAAAAATTAATTTTATTGAAAATTTTTATTTTTATTGAAAAATTTAATTTTATTTGAAAAATTTTATTTTATTTTGAAAAATTTTATTTTTTTTTAAGTAAAAAATTTAACTTTTAGTGAAAAAATTTATTTTTTTGTGAAAAATTTTAATTTTTAGTGGAAAAATTTAATTTTTTTGTGAAAAATAATTTTAGTGAAAAATTTAAATTTTTGTGAAAAATTAATTTTTAGTGAAAATTTATTTTTTGTGAAAAATTTAATTTTTGTGAATAATTTAATTTTAGTGAAAAATTTAATTTTTTGTGAAAAATTTATTTAGTGAAAAATTTAATTTTTTGTGAAAAATTTAATTTTTAGTGAAAAATTAATTTTTGTGAAAAATTTAATTTTTTAGTGAAAAATTAATTTTTTAGTGAAAAATTTAATTTTTTGTGAAAAATTTAATTTTTAGTGAAAAATTTATTTTTTGGTGAAAAATTTAATTTTTAGTGAAAATTTAATTTTTAGTGAAAAATTAATTTTAGTGAAAATTATTTTAGTGAAAAATTTAATTTTTAGTGAAAATTTAATTTTAGTGAAAAATTTATTTAGTGAAATTTTTTTTTTTAATTTAATTTTTATTGAAAAATTTAATTTTTAGTGAAAATAATAATTTTTATTGAAAAATTTTATTTATTGGTAAAATTTTATTTTTTGTGAAAAATTTAATTTTTAGTGAAAAATTTAATTTTAGTGAAAAATTTAATTTTAGTGAAAAATTTAATTTTAGGAAAAAATTTAATTTTTAGTGAAAAATTTAATTTTTAGTGAAAAATTTAATTTTTAGTGAAAATTAATTTTTAGTGAAAATTTAAATTTACTGAAAAATTTAATTTTATTGAAAAATTTTATTTTTTGGTAAAAATTTTATTTTTTGTGAAAAATTTTATTTTTTGTGAAAAATTTAATTTTTAAGTGAAAAATTTAATTTTTAAGTGAAAAATTTAATTTTTAAGTGAAAAATTTAATTTTTAGTGAAAAATTTAATTTTTAAGTGAAAATTTAATTATTGTGAAAAATTTAATTTTATTTGAAAAATTTTATTTTATTTGAAAAATTTTATTTTTTGTGAAAAATTTTATTTTTAAGTGAAAGATTTAACTTTTAGTGAAAAATTTATTTTATTTTATTTTTTTTTTTTTTTTTTGTAAATTTTTTTAGTTTAATTTTAGTAAAAAATAGAAATTTTATTAAAAAATTGAATTTTTAAGTAAAAATTTAATTTTAAGTAAAAAGTTGAATTTTTGGTGAAAAATTGAATTAAGTAAAAATTTAAATTTTAATGCAAACAGACCCGGCAAACTTCGTTCCTAAAAAAAGAATAATATTATTGGTTAAATTAGTGTTGTATAATCCCGATTACTTTTGGGGATAATGGGTTTTATATATACAGATTTGAAGTTTTGGTAAAAATTTAATTTTTTGAAAAAATTGCGAAGAAAAGATTTTAAACGTCACAAAACTACGATTCCGTGCAAAACCTTTGTCCGTAATTTCAACTGGTCCCAAATGTTCTCCCTTAAATATTTTCTTTAAAATAGAGGTTACTAACACTTTTTCCGCGTTACAGTACATTCTTTTACCAATATTTCATTACATTTTTTCAATTCTTCTCAAAAAAATAGTGGCATATTTTCAGGCAAAAAAAGAACATTTCTTAATTTCAAAACTCCCAACTCTCCTTTAGAACCTTTTGGCACCCCTTATGCATAGATGTGGTCGCATGTAACAGTTGTAGAGTACTTTGAAATATTGAAGTATTAAGACCCGTTAGACATTTGAGTTCTTCACAGTACTATTATGGGTATGTGTCTGTATGTGTGTGTCAGTAAAAAATAGGATTTAATTGAAAACTGATTGTGGCACATGGTATTTGCAGCAAATATTTCAACTATTTTTACTAACATTTTGTGATTTTTTCTATTTTTTTCTCTGTTTCTAAACTTCTTGCATTTTTTTCATTTCTTCATTTACAATTTCACCTGAAAATGGCGTCATTTCGAAAAAAATAAACGTTAAGTTTGTATTGTGTAAAATTCTTCATGATGTTGTTGCTGTTGGTAGGTCATTGCATTGCATGAATGCATTTTCTCCAAACGTTTATCACCGACATTTTTTTCCTCATAGAATTTGTTTGGGGTTTCTCCTCTTTTTTAAGCATTTTTTGTCATTTGCACACAAACATTTTTTCCATTGCTCTATATTATTTTCAGTATTTTAGGCCTTTTTTGTGTTGTTTCTCTTGTATTTTATGACCAGGTAAATGGAAAATGCTCATTGTTAAATGTTCGTTTGTTAGTTGAAATTAAGAAATTGCCTGCAAGTTGTTTTTAGCAGCAACAACTACAACAACAATAAAATAGGACAAGAAACTTTAAATATTTTGGTTGCAAACAATTTAGTGTTTACGGATTTCGTTTTATTGTTTAATGAATGTGAAGTAATATTAGATGTTATTAAAATAATATAAATAAATTGTCTGCAGAAATTCTGTTTAATTGTATTTAAATGAATTGAAAGGATTTTAAAATTTTAAAGGCAGCCGCAAGAGAAATTACATTTTTAGATAACTTAAAATTATAAAATAATTCCTTAACTTTGGAAATACTGAATATTTTAAATTAAAATTTCAAAAAACATACTTAATTTCCAGCTGGTCTCTGCGTATTCATAGAGGTCCCCATTAAATTTTAAATATCCGAGGCTCCCAACTTTCATGGTTCTACCATTCTCCCGAGTTCTGTTTGACATTTTTACTTTTCCAATAAATTGCAAAATTTACTGGAGGGACTATGTTTTAGTTAACATTTAATTAATGTTTTATTTTTATTTATTTTAATTCAGGGCATTCCTGGTCTTAAGCAAGAATTCGTATTGCATATGAAGTAAATAAATTATAAGTAATTTAAATTCGCTTGCATGGGAAACACCTTCTCCTGATCCTATCAATTCGATATTTTTAACACTGATGGTGTCTCACAGTAGCATAACTTCTGCAAAATTTTAAGACTCTCACTGCTATAGTTCTTTAGATATTCTATAATTAATATTTGCCTTCCTCTGGTCCTATTGTAATTTTTATAGCCTTTATTACTTTGTGGTATATTAGGATCATTCTGTGAAAATTTCATCAAAATTGGCCCATCAAAATTAACTGTGCCGAATTTTAAATACCCTCCTTACACATTTTGCTATCGGTTGCACATATATATATATATATATATATATATTATATATATAATATATATATATATATATATATATATAATATTATATATATATATATATATATATATATTATATATATATATATATATATATATATATATATATTTAAGAATAATAAAGTAAAATTGTGAAGATTTCAATAAATTTACTTCATATATAAAAGTTTTATAAGCACAAAACCGTTCCAGGAAGGGGTCCATATATGGGAACTGTATGAAAATAAGAACCGATATTAATAACATATATCCGATATATTTTTGTTTTAATTCATTAATGAATTTTTGGCGATTTTATGAAAATTAATATATTCGAGGTGGCCAACTTTGGAGCGTCACCCACAACGCCTCTGTTCATTTATAGACACAGTGTTAAAAGTGATTTAAGTTTTTTACAGTTTGAGAGTTGAAGATATTGCAAGCACATGTGAATGTGATCAATGTACCTTTTCTAGTTAAACTTAAGCCTCTAAAACTCCTTACACATAACTTAAATTGTAAAATGTAGAGCGTCCACAATGTTATGGGGAAAAAACGGTCTGCTGGCCAGATTAACTCAAGAAGAATTAAAATGACTATAAGTTTGATGTATATAATCATATATTTTGCTATTTCTTTAAGAATGATGATGATCAACTTTAAAAGTCGACCATTCATTCACTGGACCTATTAAGAACTTGAGCTCTCGTCCTTGTCAATAGTATCAATAAATATTAACAAAAATATATTAACACATATATCGCATTCCACAAATAAGTGAAATGCTCTAGAACTATACACACAGGATAAACCATAAAACAAAAACAACGTTGAGCATAGTTGATTTGAGATTGAATACATTTTAATATCTTTTACCACCATAGGTGGTGGGGGTATTATGCGTTTGTGTAGATTTTTGTAACGATCATAAAAAATAGTTCTACTACCACTTTTAAGTATATTAATCGACTTAGAATCGCTTCCTGATTCGATTTAATCATGTCTGTCCGTCCGGTTAGCTGTCCATGTAAACCTTTTTCGCAAGTAATGGTCGCAGTCTTAAAGATAACTTAATTTAATTTGGCATGTACTAGAACGATACTTATTAAAATTGGTCATGATCGGTCCATTATTTCATATAGGTCCCATATAAATGTCCCCCGGAATGGGGTTTGTAGCACATAAATTCCCTTTAAAAGGCATAAAATTTACATAAATGTTAGTATAATAAATTGCACACATAGAATAAAAAGGAAAACAAATTATACGAGAGTCGTTCGTTAAATTTTTCGTAGCAGACATTTACAATCAACAATGTGGTGTACGGTATTTAATAGTCGGGCTTGACCGACTATAACATTTTTACTTGTTTTTCGTTAGCTTAATTTATACATTTTTACGTTTGTGTTCCTTTAAGTAGTAAAATTTCAGAAATATATTATTGAACTGTGTTTAATGTGAAACAATATTAAATTAACATTTTTTATCTATAAAACAAAATCATAACTGAAAAAAGTTAAATTATTTCTATTTTAATTGATTTTACATTGTTTTTTCAGTGTGTGGTGATAATATTCCTAAGTATGTAGTCATACAGAGAGAGTGGTAATAATTTAGAACGGATAGGTCCAAGGGAACGACAGTTCCTCATGCAAACAAAATTTGTATCTTATCTTAACATTGAATTTGTTGTTATTGATTTCGTTCTTAGAAATTTTGAAAGTTTTATGGAAATACTACGGTTCAACATATTATTCTAAGTTATCATAATTTTCAATAAAAATTTCATTTTTTCCCTTTTTAAAACAATTCAGATAAATTTTCTGCAAAAAAATATCAACAAAATCTGTCAGTTTCACTTGTGGGTACAAAATGTTGGTAAATTTGATTCTTTTTAATTCATGTAATAAACATGTCCGCACAACATGAAGTGACAATTGTTAATACAATATCGAAGTATAAAAGGATTTTCTCTTTTAGTTTTTATATGAACAAAAATAATAATTCCATACCAAAACCAAACACAAACACACACACTTACATATATTATATTTCACTAAATTGAGTGGTTTGGCGTAACAAGTTTGAATAGAAAATTTTGATTGATGTTTATGACATTTTTATTTTGTATAAAACTAACAAACAACTTAACATCAACAATCACATCTACTATGTATGAGTAGAAACTCACACACACACACCCACCCATCCACTCAATCCACTATTAACAACATCATAATTCTTGTTGTCGCCGTTGGATTTATACGCCTCATCTTTATTGTCATCAATTTATAAAAAAATATATATAAAAATTTCAGACATTTTGTTGTTTATGATTTTTCAGATTTTCGTGAAAATATTTTGTTAATTATGATCAACAATGTTATGTGTGACAATATGTTATGGCTTTGGTTGATTGTTTGTTATATTGGTAGTGGGTTATGGGGTACTGGCAGGGGAGGATAATGGTGACGATGTGAAAAGGCTGTAACTAATGATTGTTTTATTAATGGGTATTTAAATGAGAAAGATTTAAGATATTAATTGTTGTCTAATTAATTAATTAATTAATTAAGTAATTAATTAATAATAAAAGGAGAAAATTTCTTTTAATTGTTATTTTTAAGAAAAATGAAATTCATTCTTTTTATACCCTACACCAGTATAAGTATTATAAGACATTATGTTTGTAACCTATAAAAGTTAAACTACTTAAGTGAAATGAAAGTAAAATACATTGGTGTACATTTGCAATAGATTCCGTCCATATTTAAGAAGCTTTCAAGCCTAAAACCCTATTCCGGGAGAGTTATAATCGAATATAATCCGATAATAATCAAATAAGATGAATTTATTTAAGACAGTTTAAAAAATAATTGTACAAAATGTCAATAAAATTAATTCATATTTTACAGTCTTATAAGTTCAAAACCTTTTCCGGGAAGGTGTCTTTAATGGAAGCTTTAACAAAATATGGACCGATATTCATCATATTAAAATATATATTAAAGACTCATAGAAATTTTATCATGACGTTTTTCAATAAAATGGTTCTATAAGCCCAAAACCATATTTAATGATGGGAGCTATATGCAAATATGGACCGATATTAGTAAAATTTATAATATATGTTTAAGACAGAAACATAATCATAACGTTTGAGCGTTAGGTCAAATAATGGACCTTGTTTATAATATTTTGACTTTATTTTTATGCCAAAACAAATAAGAATGTTGTTGTCGGACAAGCCTGACTATATAATACCTACACTGCAACGTTGATTATAAATGACTGATGTGAAAAAGTGTAATTTTGCACATCGATTTTAGTTTATAGTTATCTTCATTTGATCATTTTTTATTTGAACACCAACGTTTTGCGAGATTTATACTTAAACAAATTGAAAGGGCACGTATGGGACATAAAGAAGTAATGGACTTTACTTTTGCCAAATTTCATTACAATTTTATATATATATAGTACTGATATGAGCTTAAAATCTCATTCCGAGTGAACATCAATCAGCTGAAGGTAGAGAAAGACGGGTAGGCATTGTTAAATCGACTCAAAAACACTTTCTAAACGAACAAATGGTACGCTTAAATGTGGGTATATCATACATAGAACGATATCTGAAGTTTTCTCAGATATCGTTCTATAACTTGTTTTGCTAATAAACTAAAATAGCTGGGTTTAAATTAATTGAATTCGTATAATTATTCTAGACGTGAAAATGTTTCCAACAATTTTAATTTGAATTATAGAGTCTTGCATGATTCCTTTTTGGCGTTAAACACGGAATTACATAGTTAATGTATCATCATCATCACTTATAGTGCTGGAGGGTGTAAAATATATCTTGTCTCAGTCTAAATTTATATGTCGAATTTAGAGAAAATTTATCAATTAAATTCACAGTTCCATGCTGATTTATATCCAAAAATCGCTTTAAAGTCTTGTACAGGAGTTCCAAAATGATTTGTTAGAAATAATTCTGTAACTTTAACCCCTTAATGATAGCTTTATACAAATACATGTTGAAGTTTAGGTGTTTTCGAGTTGAATTGAATAAATATTTGCCTCCATCTAATCTGGAGCGTAATCGGTGGCCTAAAAAGAAGGTCAACTCGGTTATATTATTTTTTTTTTTAATTTTATAAATTAAGACAAAAATAACTTTTAAATGGATAATCCTTGTAACATATAGACTCCAAAATTACTGCTATAAAAATTTCGATACTACCTGGGGGCTGTACCTCCCATACACAGCAAAAAACTATTACAGCTAGAGTTCTCTAATTTGTTCCCAACAACATGCTCAAGGAACTTTTTCTGAAAAAAACATGGAACGGAACTATAACTGCGAGAGTTCTAAAATTTGGTCCTACCAACTTCCTCAAGGAACTGTTTTACTGGACAAACGATGGACGAATATCTAAAGAATTATAACAGCGAGAGTCTCAAAATTTTGCAACAATTATGCTACAGTGAGACACCGTCACTGGAAAAAATAAGACATATAGTATCAGGCGGAGAGATACGCGCATAAATTACTAATAATCTATTTCAATCGTATAATAATGCAACACAAATGTTTTCTTAGGACCAGCAACACCCTAAAAATTTCTTTAGGATAAATGAAGTTTGCCGGTTTGCAAGTATATTAATATATTTTGAATAAAGATTAGAACTTACGCCCATTCATGTTTCAACTGACTCAAGAGCTGAAGCCTTCAAACTTCGAGCATTTTGGTTGGATCTCCCTTTAAATGCTTTTGGAATCCAAAGAAATTTGTTTTGATTGATTTAATTAAGTTCTTTTGACAGAAATCTCTATTAAAATAACATATAAATAAATTAATCTTGACGTTTTCTCGTATAATTTTATGCAGAAATAATTAATTTGAAATTTAATTCAAGCGTAAAATAAAAGAAAAACAATTTCAAATAAATTTGCAATTAAAAGTTTTTAATCACTTAATAATGGCACTTCCCCCATTCTGTCGTTTCTTAAATAGAATCACAATAGTGAAGACAAAATTGAATTTCATTTATTTAGTTTTGTATTAAATACATCACCTCTCACATTATTAACGTCATTTCTCAAGTAACGACTAGAATAGTCACACATTCAGTTTGTTTTATTTTTTGTGAAAAATCTTCCTTTTTCCTCAAAAAATAATTTAAAACTTTTTAATCTTTGAATCATTGACTCATATCTACAATGATAACGCCCTCAAAATATTGTAACCCAAACTTCCGCTGGTGATGAACATCTCAAATAACAACAATAATAATCATAAACACTAGTTAAACCTCCGTTTTAATACAAAAATTATTTCTTCATACACATTTTTGTCTGACAGTTTGAGTTTCTAATAATTTTTGTTGTATTTTGGTTTACGATTTTTTTCAAACTTTACGGTTGATTTTTTGTTGTCATAAATTTAAATTTTTTCCTGTTGATTTGTTGTATTTATTTGTTTTTACTACGACGACGACTTTTAATGTTCTTTTATATATTTTTTTTGCATCAACAGCTGTCAAAAAGTTGATTTCTTTCCTTTTTTGTCGCTTTTTTTGTGATAATAAAATTTTTGGAAACATTTTAATAAAAATCTAGAAAGAAAAATAAGAAAAAAACTTAAAAAAGTTTAGAATTTTTAAGTAAATAAGGGTATTCAAAGAAAGTGGAAAATTTAAGATAAATAAAAAAATGATAAATTTTCTATCAAGAGAAATTCTATGAAACGTTTTTATGTGTTTTTAATTTCCAGTTGAGAGAAAATTTTAAATAATTTTTTCAAGAGAAAATTTTGCGATAAATTTTCTATTAAGAAAAAATTTGCGATAAATTTTCTATTAAGAAAAAATTTGGGATAAATTTTCTATTAAGAAAAAATTTGAGATAAATTTTCTATTTAGAGAAAATTTGAGATAAATTTTTTTTTAAGAAAAAATTTCAATTAAGAAAAATTACAATAAATTTTCAATTAAGAGGAAATGTTCCTTAATTAAATTATTCTTAGGAAATGTTCCTTAAATTTCTATTAAGGGAAATTTTGTTAATTTTATTAAGAGAAAATTCTCGTTAAATTTTCTATTAGAGAAAATTCTCGTTAAATTTTCTTCTAAGAGAAAATTCTCGTTAAATGATCTATTAAGAGAAAATACTCGTTAAATTTTCTATTAAGAGAAAATACTCGTTAAATTTTCTATTAAGAGAAAATTCTCGTTAAATTTTCTATTAAGAGAAAATTTTCGTTAAATTTTCTATTAAGAGAAAATTTTCGTTAAATTTTCTATGAAGAAAAAATTTGTAACACGTTTTTATTAAGAGAAAATTTACGATATATTCTCCATTACGAAAAAATAAAAAAATGCATTTTAATTTATAAAATATTTTCGATAAATCCTGTAACATATTCGATCAATTTTTATTTAGCGAAAATTTCGATAAATCTCTATTAGAGAAATTTTCGATAAATCTCCTATTTAGAGAAAATTTTCGATAAATCTCCTATTTAGAGAAAATTTTCGATAAATCTCCTATTTAGAGAAAATTTTCGATAAATCTCCTATTTAGAGAAAATTTTCGATAAATCTCCTATTTAGAGAAAATTTTCGATAAATCTCCTATTTAGAGAAAATTTTCGATAAATCTCCTATTTAGAGAAAATTTTCGATAAATCTCCTATTTAGAGAAAATTTTCGATAAATCTCCTATTTAGAGAAAATTTTCGATAAATCTCCTATTTAGAGAAAATTTTCGATAAATCTCCTATTTAGAGAAAATTTTCGATAAATCTCCTATTTAGAGAAAATTTTCGATAAATCTCCTATTAGAGAAAATTTCGATAAATCTCCTATTTAGAGAAAATTTTCGATAAATCTCCTATTTAGAGAAAATTTTCGATAAATCTCCTATTTAGAGAAAATTTTCGATAAATCTCCTATTTAGAGAAAATTTTCGATAAATCTCCTATTTAGAGAAAATTTTCGATAAATCTCCTATTTAGAGAAAATTTTCGATAAATCTCCTATTTAGAGAGAATTTTCGATAAATCTCCTATTTAAAAAAATTTTCGATGAATCTCCTATTTAGAGAAAATTTTCGATAAATCTCCTATTTAAAGAAAATTTTCGATAAATCTCCTATTTAAAGAAAATTTTCGATAAATCTCCTTTTTAGAGAAAATTTTCGATAAATCTCCTATTTAGAGAAAATTTTCGATAAATCTCCTATTTAGAGAAAATTTTCGATAAATCTCCTATTTGGAGAAAATTTTCGATAAATCTCCTATTTAGAGAAAATTTTCGATAAATCTCCTATTTAGAGAAAATTTTCGATAAATCTCCTATTTAGAGAAAATTTTCGATAAATCTCCTATTTAGAGAAAATTTTCGATAAATCTCCTATTTAGAGAAAATTTTCGATAAATCTCCTATTTAGAGAAAATTTTCGATAAATCTCCTATTTAGAGAAAATTTTCGATAAATCTCCTATTTGAGAGAATTTTCGATAAATCTCCTATTTAGAGAGAATTTCGATAAATCTCCTATTTAGAGAGAATTTTCGATAAATCTCCTATTTAGAGAGAATTTTCGATAAATCTCCTATTTAAAAAAATTTCGATAAATCTCCTATTTACTAAATAAATTTACGGATAATTTTTGATAAATTTTCCATTTGCGAAGAATTTTCGATTAACCTTCCATTTGTGGAGAATTTCTGATTAATCTCCTATTAACGGAGAATTTTCTATAAATCTCCTATTTACGGAGAAATTTCAATTAATATTCTGTTAACAGAGAATCTATAATATCTAGACAAATCTTATCCATAATAATATTGTTTTACCGCCATTAAGTGATTACCCTAATATTACATTTTTGTTCATGATTTTACCTCTCAATATCAATTTGTTTATATTTTCCCAAGAATAAATTCACTCATTAATTCCTAACCATTTGTGTCATTGATGTTGTTGCTTTTATTGTTCTTGTTGTTCTTATTTTTTTCCTATTGTTTTCTTTTGTTGATGCCTTTCTAATATTTTTCGTTATTTTTCAAATATTTCTGTGTATTTCCCTCTGTTCTCTTACAAGTGTTACAAATTAATGAAATATAAACAAAATGAAGTGTTTCAATATCAATGGAAAAAGTTTAAGGAATCATGAAATAAAGAAAAAAAGAGGAAAAAGTCATAAAAGTTTCCTGGATACATTCATTCAAGCACTCATCCACTCACTCTCTCATTACGCCTAATTCTTGGAAAAGTAAATAAATTCATAAAATTTTATTGGGTATTTTTACAGGAATTTTTTTTCTTTTGTACATTTACAGAAGAATATGGATTATTGGGAAGGAATATTAAAAAAAGAAATTGGTAAATTCCTAAAATAAAATTTAGTATTTTGTCAATTTTTCAGAAGTGGAGACATATAATTGATCTCATAATTAAATATTTAACAATTAAAATTTCCATTCAAATTTCACTGTTGGCAATTTTTCTCGATTTTTATTGAACTGAAGTTATTTTTGTTATTACCATTTACAAATGTTTATTTTCATTTTCCTTCCTTTACTTTTTCTCTGTTGCAAATATTTTTTCAAATACCCTCCTCTATACCTCGATTACACACATTTATGCATATTTACTATTATTAGTTTTTCACCCTCCACCACCACAAGTGGTAAAGAGGGCATATTAACTTTGTCATTTCTTGTGTAACGCAATGAAGGAGTCATCTCAGACCCCATAATGTATATATTTTCTTGCATCAAATCAAAATCTGAGTCGATTTAGCTATGTCTGTCTTTATGTCCAGATGTCCTGAAAATTTTCTTATTTATTTATTTATTATTTATTTATTTATTTATTTATTTATTTATTTCAAGCGAAGAATTTTCGTAAAATTTTCAATAATAAATCGAAAAATAATAAAGAAATTATAATAAAAAAATGTATCAAAAAGTTATAGTAAAAAATATAACTAACGCCCTTAAAAAGTGGGTGGTACCCCTCCCTATGGCCATATCCGAATGATATTTTGGCCAGTAAAAAGATCCTTCAGTATTCAATTTGAATACTCTCGCTTTAACAGATTGTGGTCGAATTTGAGAAATATTGTTGTTATAGTTCTAAGGATATTCGAAAATGTTGATTACATTTTCCTTTTATGGGGGACACCTCTCCCCATGATTCTATTCGCCCTACATTTTATCCAGTAAAACAGTAAAAAGGTTTCTTTAAAAAATTGTTAGGAGTAAATTTTAAATTCGCGCTGTTCTTAAGGTATTCGATGATCAATATTTGCTTTGTATGGGGGGTACCTCCACCCCTGCTCCTATCTGTAAAAGTTTCAGCAAACTCGGTCGAATTGTTTAGTTGCCAATAAGTCGTTTGTAAGTGTATGTCTGAGTGTGTATGTACGATACAAACGTATTTATTTTACACACATTAGTAGTGGAGGGCACTAAGGATTCGGCATAGCCGGATGAAACATTCTTACTTGTTTTTTATTTTATATGTCATTTGTGTCTGTATGTGGAATTTGTTTCCCCCAAATGTAAATAACAACAAAATATATTTTCATAAGTTCACTTTCCAATTTTTCTTTCCTTTTTTCTCATTTTTTTTTTGTAATTTTCTTTATGCTTAAATATTGTTCTGAATTTGTTGTACATTCTTATTTTTTATTTACAGACAACAAAAAATGCCTTAAGATGGAAATGGTCATCAATTTCTTTGAAGCGTAAGTTTTATTTTACTTTTCAGCTTTAATTTCGATTTTTTGTCCCTTTTATTTGTATGTACAGTTTATTGGCATTTAATTTGGGAATTTGTATTTGATATAAAATATATTTAAAATGTTATAAAAATCAATACAGTCGCAGTTTCATAAATATTTTAAATAAATTTATCATTTACCTTTTAGGTTAAGTTTATGGAAGGCAGCAACAACTTAAACTAAAAATAATTTTCTTTGAAAATAGAAACTTTATGTGAAAAGGGCAAATTAAAAAAAGACTACAATTATGGAAATAACGTTTTTTGGTATTTTTTTTTTTTTTTTTAAGTAAATTTTCGATAAATTTTCTATTCAGAGAAAATTTTCGATAAATTTTCTATTCAGAGCAAAATTTTGGATAAAGTTTCTATTCAGAGCAAATTTTTGATAAATTTTCTATTCAGAGAAAATTTTCGATAAATTTTCTATTCAGAGCAAATTTTCAATAAATTTTCTATTCAGAGAAAATTTTCAATAAATTTTCTATTCAGAGAAAATTTTCAATAAATTTTCTATTCAGAGAAAATTTTCGATAAATTTTCTATTCAGAGAAAATTTTCGATAAATTTTCTATTCAGAGAAAATTTTCGATAAATTTTCTATTCAGAGAAAATTTTCGATAAATTTTCTATTCAGAGAAAATTTTCGATAAATTTTCTATTCAGAGAAAATTTTCGATAAATTTTCTATTCAGAGAAAATTTTCGATAAATTTTCTATTCAGAGAAAATTTTCGATAAATTTTCTATTCAGAGAAAATTTCGATAAATTTTCTATTCAGAGAAAATTTTCGATAAATTTTCTATTCAGAGAAAATTTTCGATAAATTTTCTATTCAGAGAAAATTTTCGATAAATTTTCTATTCAGAGAAAATTTTCGATAAATTTTCTATTCAGAGAAAATTTGTGATAAATCTGTAATTATAAAAAATATATAGAAATTTTCTATTGAGGGAAATTTTTAAATAAAAATTCCACTTAGAGAACAAATTCGGTAACATTTCTGTTAAGCAACAAATTTATAGAAATTTACAATAAATTAAAAAAAATTTTTATACATTTTCCATTTAGGGAAAATGTTTGCTAAATTTTCTATTAGGAGAAAATTTTTGAAAATTTTCTATTTAAAAAAATTCGATAAATAATCTATTTAGAGAAAATTTTGATAAATTTTTTATTTAGAAAAAAATTTCGATAAATTTTGTATTTAAAGGAAATTTTGATTTAGATAAAATTTGTGATAAATTCTTAATAGAAAAATTGTTGATAAGATTTTCATACAGAGAATATTTTCAATAAATTTTCTGTATAGAGAAAATTGTGTATAAAGTAGATAAATTTTCATTTTAGAGAAAATTTCGATAAATCATCGATAAGTTATCGAAACTTTTCTTTTAAGAGAAACTTTTTGATAAGATTTCATTTAGAGAATATTTTCAATAAATATTCTATATAGAGAAAATTGTGTAGAAATTTGATAAATTTTCATTTAATTTTTTTTTTTCATTTTTAATTAGGAAAAATTTTGATAAATTTTTATTTTAGAAAAAATTTCCGATAAATTCTTTATTTAGGAAACATTTCAATTAAACTTTAATTTAAAACAAATCAAAAATATTTCTGTTTAGAAAAAATGATGAACTCTTTACATAAATCTTTGATTAATAAAATTTTTGATAAACTTTTTATATAGAGAAATTTGTCGATAAATTAGAAAAAAAAATCGTTAAATTTTCTATTAGAGAAAAAGTTCAATAAATATTCAATGTCAATGTTGGAAATAAAGCATTTTAAGATCACTGACGTTACTATTTTATATACACTGTTGCATAATTCCAGAAACGCATTTAGTTTTTTTTTCTTTGTTGTTCTCATCCAAACATCAAATTGAAATTTTTTAGTGAAAGGTGATCTTTTTAAATAAACAAGATTTTTTCTAGGATTTGCTGTTTGCTTTATTCGTGTTATCTAATATTCTAAGTTCTATTTTATGTGGAATATGTCTATAAACGCAGACTTAAAAATTGTTTTTAAAAAATTACTAGAGTTCAAATATAAATTCCTGTTTTTTATAAATAAAGTTATGTTCTTAATGACAATATCAAAATTTTACTACAAAGTTTTGTAAATTTATCGTTAAATTTCATAACAATTAAAGATGGCCAATGGAACTTTTCGTCCGATCAAGGACAAGGAATCCTACACAAATACAGAATAAACATATTCTTCTAGAATCTTCCAAACAAGATATATACGAAGAGATGAAAACATAAAATGGAATAAGCCTAAGTGTAAGCCGATGCTAAATGAAATAAAGGAAATCGTCTAAAATTCAGACGAATTTATATGAGATGGGTTGAGAAATAGAAAAAGGTAATTTTCTTTGAGGAAAAAGAAATTAATTTAGACGGTACTGACTCATACTCATGTTATTTGAGATCTTTGAATGTCAAAACAAAATTTCGGCGAATTGCTGGAAATCCTTTTCCATTTTCAAAGATAAAGATAAAGACTACACATTTCAGCAACATAAATTTGCGGTTCGTATATCAAAGCAGCCTTAATCATGGTTTAACGAACACAGTATGCCACTATTATGGGCATGCTATGTATTAAAGCATTAAACTGAAACAGAGCTTAAATTACTATTAAAGTAAGTTTGAAAGGAATCCACAGCAAAGGATCATCCACCCATTATTAATGATGCTATAGAGTCTGATAAACTTAAGTGCGTTTATAGAAAAACACCAACAAAAATTACAGTTAAGCTCTTAAAACAAATAGAACTAAACAAAGGTTAAGTTTTAGATTAACAATATTTTAATTGAAGTCTTAGTTGATTTAATTAAAATATTAATTTCTCACTAATTATTTTGTTGTTTAATTTTTTGCAATTCTTAAAAAAAGTTATGTGCGTTAATAGGTATAGGCGACAGTGTATATAAAAGGTGTCGAAAATGTAATATCTATTCGGAAAGTAACAAATATCTCTGATATCCAGTAACAAATATACCTGAAGATCTGATATTGCCCAAAATCTGTGATGGCAAAATAAACATATTTAAACATTTTTTTTGTATAAAATTTTTATTAATTTTATATTTAATGCAATTTACTAATTAATTTCTATAGCTAAAATAAGTAAAATATATCTTTATTACGGAAATTAAAAAAAAAAACTAAAATTCAATTAAAAATTATTAACATTGTTTTCAATTTGTTCATAATTTGTGATTGGCCTTAATTATAATTTATTTGTATATCTTATTTAAAAGTCATTTTTATCCACTCCAACTTCTTTTTTGGTTAATTTCAAATCATTTGTCTTTTTTCTGGAGTTATCAAGTTCTAAACTAACTTTTGATTACATTCTGTATTACTGTCATTTCCCGCTGATCCAATGTATTAATATTTGCTGTACTATTACTATTATTGTCCACATTCTCAATTTGATTATCATCATTGGAGTTATCCTCATTTGAGGGACTGTGTTTTAGCCAAATTGGTGCTAAACGTATCATTAAAATTGCACCCAATGGTGCAGTGAATATAATGGCCAAAACAGTTATTATAAGAACATTACTGGCCAAAGATAAAGTCTCTTCATCAGAATTCATAGAACGAGCCAAATCTAAGGCAACTGGACCCAAAGCAGCCTGTAAAAAAAATAAATAAAAACAAAAAAATTAGTTAAGAATTTTTTTTCTAAGAACTATGTTTTGTTGTATTTTTAAAATTATTTCACTATGTGTGTATGTGTTTGTGGGTATGAGATTTTATTTGTAATTTTAGCTTTTATTTTAATAAGTTTTCTTGTTGAGCTTATTTTTTTTTGTTGTTTCCTCAATAATAATCTCTTAATTAATTTCTTAAATTGTTTATGATTTAATAAAGATTTTTATTTATGTCGTTTTATGGAGAAAACGAAATTCTATTTTTATATTCTAAAGAGAAATTTATGTTTTCATTTCAATTTCGTAAACATAAATTTAAACAAAGAAAACATAAATTATGTTTATTGCCTTAAATGCCCTACAATGAGACAGAAAGTTCTTCAAGTCAAAGAACATTTTTGACAAATTTTCTATTTAGAAATTTTCAATATTTTTCCATTGGAGAAAATGTTCGATAATTTTGTGTTTAAAAAAATTTTTAGAAATTTATGTTTAAAAAATTTTCGATTTATTTCTACTGAGAGAAAATATTTGATAAAATTTATATTTAGAGAAAATTTTCAATAATTTTTTTTTATTAGAGAAAAAATTTGAACAATTTCTATTTAAAGAAAATTATGGATAAATTTTCTTTGTAAAGAAAATTATGGATAAATTTTCATTGTAAAGAAAATTATGGGTAAATTTTTTCTGTAAAGAAAATTTTCAATAAATTTTCTATGTAAAGACAATTTATAATAAATTTTCTATTTAAATAAAATTTTTGATAAATTTTCTAACTAAAGAAATTCAGATTTTTTAATTTTCAATCGAGAAGAAAATTTCGACAAAATGAATATTTAGAGAAAATTTTCAATATTTTTTTTTTATTAAGAGAAAATTTTGATAAATTTTATATTGAGAGAAAATGTTTGTTAAATTTTTTTTTAGAATAAATTTCGAACGAGTATCTTTGTGCAAAATAGGCCACAATTTTGGACACCTTTGTTGTGATCATCAATTCTCTTTTAATCTGTCTCCACTGGCCTTAGCTCTGGGCAGTTTGGAGGATTTGCATTCCTTGGTACAGATACCACGCTATTGCTTTTGTACCACACATGTGCTTGGCCAAGTGTGGCCAAAATCAAGTGGACACATAATGATGTGAACAGAAGCAGTATTTTTTGTGAACATTAATGTAAATTTCTCTCAACATTCCCTCGAGCATCACAAACTTAACATATGGTTCTTCATCCATTATGCGGCAAGATAGAAAACTTGAACTCAATTTTCGTGCTTTGTTTTTGGTCTCTGAAATTCTAGCAGCATTCTTGTCAGAAACTTTTTGAGCCTTGTATGTTTTTAAGGTATATTTACATTAACATATTCTAACAAATAGTCTGGGAACTGAACTAACGGGCTGCGTTTGGCTTTAGAAACATCATGTGGATCATTCCTTTTATCAATGAAAAAGTTTCCCCGGTACCATTTAATAACATTGGATACAATTTGATGACGGACTTTTGAATACTTGGCCAACTTTTTGAAGGACCAAGATGGGTTTTATTGAAAAAATATTAGACACTTTAGTGTGCACTTTTTACTGGTCACTGACATTAAACAAGAACTGTTCAAAATGATCGCTAAGTTTTGTTCTTTCCTAGATCCAATTTATATTTCTTAAATTAAATTATTTACTTTTAAAAATATTTTTTACCGTCAAGTTAAAGCTTTTTACCTCAAAAATTGAAATAATTAGTTCAATTACATTTAATATCCATTTTAAGTTTCACTGCCTTACAAATTCGTTTTCAGCCATAACTAACTTTTTTCAAAATTTCTTTAAATAATTTCTTCATTTCAGTTTCTTTCAAATTCAAAAAATACAAAAAAGAAAAAAAAAAAAAACAAAAACAAAAAATATATGTAAATGAAATGACTGTGACCCCATTGTGTTTCTGAATTTTATTGTTTCCGTTAAGAAAATTAACAAGAGCATTTTCCCAAGAAAACACTTTAAAGACAATCGGCCAGACAGAACGACAAACCAACACAAATATACATAAATATGTACATATGTATGTGTTTGTAAAAACATATTTTCCATTAGCAATATTTTATAAGGGACTCAACTTCATCATCTTTTTAAAACCATTAATTCATTCATTCGTGCCATTTTGTTATTTCATATTCATACAATTCGATTTAAATTGTATTCATATTAAGGACATACATTTGTACATACGTATGGATGTATGTATGTCTATTATGTCCTTTTTATACCCTCCACCACCACAAGTGGTGAGGGTATATTAAGTTTGTCATTCTGTATGTAACGCCAAGAAGGAATCATCTCAGACCCAACAATGTATATATATTATTGCATCAAATCAAAAACTGAGTCGATTTAGCTATGTCCGTCTGTCCGTCTGTCCGTCTGTCCGTCTGTCTGTCTGTTGGAAACATTCTCACGCCTAGAATAATTGACCGAATTCAATAAAACTTGGCCACATTATTTGTTATTGTCCTAAGCAGTTTGCTATTTGAAACCAGCTATATCGGTTTATAAGCAAGGAAGTTATAGACCGATATCTGAAACAACCTCAAAATTTCAAAAATGAACTCTTATAATTTCTTCTAAAAATGTAATTGGACTAAAACAAAAAATTAATTTTAGCATACAATTACACGTGCTTCATCATCGTGCCAAAAATTATCAAAATCTGATTAACCGGAAAAAAGTTATAGGCTATAATATGCAAAATTTTGATACACCCCAAACTCTTTGTGTCATATGGACCGCAATTTTTAAGATAATTTACTGAAATTTGTCACAACTAATTTTTAAACCATTCTTAATATATGTTATAAATTTTATTAACATTGGTCCATATTTTGATATAGCTCCCATATAACGCCATTTCCCGGAATATGATTTATAGCTTATAAAACTCTTAAATTGGAACCAATTCTATTGAAATTTGGCACAAATAATTGTTTAACTATTTTAAATATATACTATAAATTTTATTTACATGGGTCCGTATTTTGATATAGTTCCCATATAAGGCCCCTTCCCGGAATGTGATTTATAGCTCATAAAACTCTTAAATTTGAACCAATTCTATTGAAATTTGGCACAACTTATTTCCTAGCCATTTTAAATATATGTTATAAATTATATTAAGATGGGTCCATATTTTGATATAGCTCCCATATAAGGACTTTCCCGGAATATGATTTATAGCTTATAAAACTTTTAAATTTGAACTAATTCTTTTGAAATTTGGCACAATTATTGTTTCAACTATTTTAAATATATATTGTGAATTTTATTAATATGGACCCATATTTTGATATAGCTCCCATATAAGGCCCCTTCCCGGAATTTGATTTATAGCTCATAAAACTCTTAATTTGAACCAATTCTTTTGAAATTTGGCACAACTTATTTCCTAGCCATTTTAAATATATGTTATAAATTATATTAACATGGGTCCATATTTTGATATAGCTCCCATATAAGGACTTTTCCGGAATATGATTTATAGCTTATAAAACTTTTAAATTTGAACTAATTTTTTTGAAATTTGGCACAATTATTGTTTCAACTATTTTAAATATATATTGTGAATTTTATTAATATGGATCCATATTTTGATATAGCTCCCATATAAGGCCCCTTCCCGGAATTTGATTTATAGCTCATAAAACTCTTTAATTTGAACCAATTCTTTTGAAATTTGGCACAATTAATCTCTTAATTATTTTAAATATATACTATAAATTTTATTCACATGGGTCCGTATTTTGATATAGCTCCCATATAAGGCCCCTTCCCGGAATGTGATTTATAGCTCATAAAACTCTTTAATTTGAACCAATTCTTTTGAAATTTGGCACAATTAATCTCTTAATTATTTTAAATATATACTATAAATTTTATTCATATGGGTCCGTATTTTGATATGGCTCCCATATAAGGCCCCTTCCCGGAATGTGATTTATAGCTCATAAAACTCTTAAATTTGAACCAATTCTTTTGAAATTTGGCACAATTATTTTTTAACTATTTTAAATATATACTATAAATTTTATTTACATGGGTCCATATTTTGATATAGCTCCCATATAAGGCCTCTTCCCGGAATATGATTTATAGCTTATAAAACTCTTAAATTTGAACCAATTCTATTGAAATTTGGCACAACTAATTTTCTAGCTATTTTAAATATATGTTATAAAATTATTAACATGGGTCCATATTTGATATAGCTCCCATATAAGGCCCCTTCCCCGAATATGATTTACAGCTTATAACACTTTTAATTTGAACCAATTCTTTTGAAATTTAGGCGCAATTGATTTTCTAGCTATTTTAAATATATGTATTAAGTTTTATTTACATGGGTCCATATTTTGATATAGCTCCCATATAAGGCCCCTTCCCGGAATATGATTTATAGCTTATAACACTTTTTAGATTTGAACCAATTCTATTGAAATTTGGCACAACTAATTTTCTAGCTATTTTAAATATATGTTGTAAACTTTATTTAAAATGGGTCCATATTATGATAAGCTACTTATAACGCCCCTTCTCGAGTAAATAAAGAAAAATTCTACTGAAAGTCGACACAATTATTTTGCTAACTGTTCTGAAGATATTATATTAATTTGCCCTGTATCGGTACAAAGTTTTCCTATAGCTCCCTTATAACGGATTTTCCGAAAACGGATTAGAGTTTATAAAACATTTAAATAAAGATCAATTCCATTAAAATTTAGCACAATTATTTTTCTAACTATAATCAAAGTATATTAATATATATGAACAATCTTGGTCCAAAATTTTGCTGTAGCTCCCATATAAGACCCCCTCCCAGAAAATAGTTTTGAGCTTATAACAAGCATATTTTTTGTTTTTATACGCTCCACAGTACAAGTGATAGAGAGAGAATATTAACTTTGTCATTCTGTGTGTAACGCTAAGAATGAATTATTTCAGACCGCCATAATGTATATATTCTTGCATCAAGTCAAAATCTCAGTCGATTTTCGTCAATCACTTTGTCTGCTCACATCCGCAAAAAATTAACAGAGCTCAATGAAAATTGGTAGAAAAAAGGCTGTTAGTAGACAAATTTTATAGCTTAAATTGTAACTAATTTTATGACTAATTAAGTATTTCTGTGTTATATACATTTGTGAGTATATGTGTGTCTATGGAACCTAAATGTATTAACTTTACACGAATTTGTGGTGGAGGGTATTTAAGATTCGGCATAGACGAATATAGCATTCTTACTTGTTTTTTCTTACATTTTTAGTTCCCAATTTCTTTTTCTGTATACGAGTGTTGTTGCTGTTGCCACTTTTATTGTTGTTGCTGCTATTGTTGTGTTTTTATCGTTGAAAAGCAAAATTCAAATGGAAAACAGGAAAAAATAACTGACCAAAGAATCCATTGATTCATGTAAAATAATAAAGAAAGTTTTCCTTTCCCTTTTTATTCTTCTTCTTCTTCTTCTTTGCTGTTGTTGTTTTATTTGTTGTGCTCATTACCGAACGCTGTTTCTTCTTACTTTAAAAATTCTTTCGAAACGAGGCAAAAGAAAAGACCCACATATATGTGGGACCCAACCGAGGGACAGACAATTTGAAAGTATTTGTTGCTTAAGAAATGTGTTTTTAATGACAAGTCATTGCAAGAGATATCATTGTAGAACAATGACTAAAGGAGAGGAAAACTGAGAAATATGTATATCTGAATAAATGTTCTCATTTTACATACAATTGTTCAGGACATATTTGGAAAAATAAAAAATAACCCAGTTAACAAATATATTAAAAATAGTTTATATGCCTTTTGAGCAAATTTTGCTGGAGGTGATGAAGTTTCAGAGTTCAGTTTTAATATATTGTGTAAAGTATTTATATAAATATTTGATATTGTTGGAAAGGTTAATACTTGGGAATTAATAAAATTAGAAAATAAAGTATTCAAACTGAATTTGTTTATAAATTCAGAAAAAACTAATTTTTTTATTTTCGCTGATATTTTATGAAAACATTTTTATATTTGACTTTAAATTAAATCAATATAAGTAAAATAAATACAGCACTATAGAAGATTCCCTATTTTTATTCCAAAATACCAGAATTCCCAATTCGAATATGTACAGTTTTTCAAGAAATTTGTCTTTTGTCGTTAAAAATATATGATTTATTACAGATTTTTATATATTTATACAAAAAAGGATAATTTCTTTAAGATTAGTTTTAACTTATTTTGTTTTGATTAAATTTTGTTTATATTAAATTAATCTACCCTCCACAACTACAAGAAACAAGAGAGCTCACATATAGTCTTGCACCAATAGTTCTTGCACCAATTCGAAAACTGAGCCGATTTAAATAATTCGTCTTTTGGAATATTCTCACGTTCACGGTAATAATCCGAGTCTACGAATTTGGCCTTTAATTTTCATTATTAGTCATTTTCGGTTTGCTATTTTAAAACGAGCAATATCACACCTCAAATTCAGAGGAAAATCTTTCCAAAAATTTTCAATTAAAATTACATGAACTTCAAATTCCATAAAAAGTCGGATCAATAGAAAAAGTCTTATAGACTAAAATATGCAACATTTTGATACATCTTTAAATTAATGTGTCATATAGGTCGCAATTTTTGATATAATTTGCTTAAATTTATCTTGATATAAAATAAATCCATAAAAGTAGAATATGCTCGGTTCACTATTTGACCTAACTTTCAGATATAGTTCATTCCCGAAATAGGTTTTTATGTTTTAAAAACTCTATTAACACCAATTCTATAGAAATGCGTCAAATTGGTTCTGTAACTGTCTTGATGTTTCATGTTTCTGCTTTGCTATAGCTCTCATATAATGCCTCTTTCAGGAAACGATATTGATCTTATATAAGTTTTTATATATAGACCAATTTACTCGAATTCGACACATTTATCCAACTTTTTTTAATGCAGGAAACTTATTTGACGAATACTGCAAAAGCTATCCTTTCCGGAATATGGATTTAAGC
>PYHX02000467.1:107037753-107083562 GCA_004302925.2 Cochliomyia hominivorax
AAGTTATTATATATAGTCAATCTCTATGATGACCAATTCTTCTACGCGAACCAGGTTTCCTTCAACAGACAAGTTCTACCGTGTTCAACGGCAAACCTTTAGTGCTTGGCCAACTTTCTGTAGGACAAATTGGGTTTTTCGATAATTTACTACGCACCATTTCCTGGTTACTCATTTTAATCAGATTAACCAAATATTTATTCGTTTAAAATTATGTTTGAAATGCTTGTTGTTGGCTATAATATGGTAAAGACAACAAAATATTGTTGGAGACAACAGAAATATTATTAACCTAAAACCTTGTATGGTTAGGCCGCATTACATTTATTAATTATATAATAAAATATTTGTAATTGAAAATAATATTTTTATTAAATAAAAAGTTTTGTTTAAACTCGCAAAATTATTCAGGTTTGTTAAAAAGGAAAATAGTTTTGCGGTCTCATAAGAATATTTTTGATGTAACTTTTTATTAATAATAATATGTTGGTCAGTTGCTATCAAAATATTAAATTTTTGTATTTATAATAATATAAAAGTGGATTTTTAACGTTTCTTTGGTTAGAAACTTGGATTTAAACAGAATTTACACGAAAATTCGTAATGGGATCAGTAGATAAAAAATTATATGCTAAAATGTATGTCAAATGCCACAAAGCCAGTTTTACAGAAATTTTGATACAGATATACACCCAAATTATAAATTATACTAAATTTTGACTACCATGAAAGGCCCCTTTCCGAATAGAAGTTTAGGATTTAACATTTTCAAATACTCACAAATTTCTTTTGAATTTCGCCAAATGTTGGAACAAATTAAGCGGCGAATTTAGCAAAAAATTGTCCATAATTAGAACTATAAATACTTCAAAATGAGTATGAATTTTAAAGATTAAAAATAACTGATTTTTTGATAAACAAATTACCGGACTATTAAAAATAAACTATTTTGATAATAAATGTAATTAAGAGTGACGTGAATGAGTTCTTATCAGAATAATTTTAAATCAAAATTCCATATGACATTTCTAAATCAATCAGTCTAATAATGAAAGCATTTCAAAAGCTTTTCACTTCAATTTCATAACATTTAAAATTTTCGCCACAATTATATGATAATTTAAATAATTTGCAAATTTATGAATAATTTATTTAATTTTATTGTTTAATCAATGACAAAAGAAAATATTTATCTATTAATTTACGTTTTTTTATTTGAAATTTTTCTCAAATATATTTCAGTTAAAATCCGACAATTGATTTAGTAAATAATGAAAAATAATAATTAAAAAAATAGTTTTGCTAAAACTAAAATTAGCTTTTATTTGGTTGACAATATGCTCTTTTAAATGAGAAAAGATTCTCTTAATTGTTTGGGGAAGAAAATTTCTCTGTTTATATTTAAAATTATTCAATTATTTTCGTTTGTGAAAATTTTATTCGAAAAATTAATGGCAAATTTTAATATTTGTTTTTTCATTCATTAATTTATTCTTGTTATCATGATGATTTCATTAACACTCTGGCGTTTTAACGTGTTCTCATTTAACCCTTTTAGAGGTATGAGAAAGGGAAACATTTTTTTATATTTGAATATAGCAAGCTACGGTTTTTGACTCTTTTCATTATTCTTCGTAAGATCGGATCTTAAAAGAGGTTAATTTTAATTTTTAAAAAAGAGTTTTATTTTTTAACTCGCTTCGAAAAGAGTTTAAAAATTATAAAAATCAAAAAATATAAAAATAAAAACGAGCAAAATCGAAAACAGAGTTAAAAATTTAATAAATCGCACAAATTTTTTTAGTGTAGAACTTCAACAGCAAGTTTTGCTGCGACAAGAAACTAGTTTCAACGACTTAAACAATATTCTTCTTTCAGTTAGTTATAGTAAAATAATTAAAAATAATGATAAAATTTTAATATTAAAAAGTCTTTTATTTTCTTAATCTTCGCAAAGAAGAGTAATAATTAAGATCATTGGAAAATAAAGATTTCGCTTCGAGTTTTTTCATACTCTGTAATATAGTTTGTTATTTTTTATAAAAATTTTATATTTTCGTTAAAATGGGTTAAAGTTTTGCGTATTTATTTAAAAATTATTAACAAAATTTTTATATGTTTGATATCTTTATCAACATTTACTTTTGCTAAAAAAATTATAATAAAGATATTTTCCAAAGAGAACAAGATCAGTTCTATTTAAGCGATTTAAGATCACACAACATCTAGTTATTTTTAATCTAAAAAATCTTGACGTGTGCGACAATTTTTTGTTTACGTTGTGAAAGATATATTGACATAAATATTAAGGTGAATTAAAAAAATATATAAAGAAAAAAACTAAAAGAAAAACTAGAAGAAACTTACCGAGTTAATGAAAATATGGAGGAAAATCTAAAAAGATATAAGAAAAAATTAAGTTGTAAATTAAATTAAATTTTAAAAAAATTAAAATGGAATTTCCATCCATGAATTTATTCCTTAACTTATAAAGTCACCATATTATCTAAATGTGAAAAATATGATAATTTATATCACCCTTAAACTCGTTTTAGTGAGTTTTTATTTCTCTGATTCTGAAGAGAAAATTTAAATTTTCAAATTGTCTGGATCAAAATAACTTAACTATGGATGTTTTAATACCCTCCAGCACCTTAAGAATTTAATGAAGATTCATTACGTGATGAAAGCCGAGATGAAATCCATAAATGTGAATCAATAAATTTTAATATTTCTGTTAATCAGTCAGTCGTTATTCACATCAAAACTAGTTGTTGAATTTCACTCGAATAGAAATTAATTATTTGTTTTTGAGTTTTTACTTTGTGAAATAACAAAAATCGGTTCAGTTGGAAAAAAAAAAAATAAATCGATATCTGAGTCATTCTAAAATTTTAGGGAAGGCCGAACAAAATTCGGATACATATTTTCTTGCGATCCAAAAAATCATGCAAATCGAATAAATGAAAAAAATATCGTATTTAGTCCATTCTAATTGAGTGGACTTAATGGATCACGTGATCCATTTCTTTATCTATACTAAATATTTTGAGGGAATTTTCACTGAAAATTACAGGGACAAAACATCTGATATGACACAGTTTTTGGACTAAAGGTGTTAATTTAACGGTTACTAATATTGAAGCGAAATAATGATTTCGGTAATAAAAAATTTAAATTTAGCAATTTATTTTACCAGATTTAAATACAATTTTTATCCCATTGTAATTAAGCTCCGAATATTTTAGAAACAAACGAATGAAAAATACTACCATAAGGTATATCGATCGACTTAGAACACCGTGTCCACATAACATTGTGAACACTATTTAAATTGTCGATTATCATCTATAAACTGTGTGGCCAAATCGTTTTGAACCATAAAATATTTGAATGATAATTGAAATGATTAAATCTGAGAAATTTTGAACCTCCAGACAATTAAAAACAGCTCAACTGTTTTTAATTGTCTGGAATATTCGAAAATTTTTTATTTCACGTAGTTTCCCCAGTGGAAAACTGTAGCAAAATTAACCATAAAATATATTAATCTCAAAAATATACCAGTTTTGCATTTCAAATCAAGGTTTATGCAATCAGGAAATAATGTTCCAATCTCTTCTAGGATTGGATCATAATTTCCTATAGCTCTCATATGACCTTAATTTAGGAAATAACTGATGGCATATCTACGATAATTGTAATATTTAAAATAAATATGTTTTATACATAAAAAATTCTACATGGACAAGTCTACCATGGACTTTTCATGTCTGTTTATTTCATGGTGTAGGAAAATGTATATTGTCTTTATTAACCAATTATTAGCGTTGTGTATGAAATAGTTTTTAGATCTTTTTCAGATTCAGTATAAACAGTTCCTGCTTTTATTGCCTAATTAGTGATCTAAAGGCAAATTCAGACTACGCAATGAAAATTAGCATTGTTGCTTATGACACATATAAAATAATTTTAGACATGTGTATTTTCTTGAAATCAACTTTAAAGCTTTAAAGCGTAGACTTCAATAATATATGAATATATCAGCAGGTTGTGGAGACGATGACTGAATTTATTTGTGGTTGAACTAAACTCTTATCAAGCAAGGAAATGATCGTAAAAATAATCACCTCAAACAAGAAACAGAACAAATTAGAACGACCAATAACAGATTTTGAAATATTATTGAACCCCTAAGACAAATAACAAGCTACATACAGAGAAAAAATATGTTTGCGGTAACCATAAACGAGAAGCAACATACAATTGTTATCAGATATTATTACTGTAACTAACAATTTTGTTTATTCACATTTTGATTTTGCATTAATGAAAAAAATTATTGTTATCGCCACTAAAAATATTGTTATTCTTATAAAGATATAGTAAAATATAAATAAAATATTGTTATTGTAATAACAAGTTTGTTTATATGGATTCTAATTTTGCCTTTTATAAAAATAGTTACTGTTGTCGCCACTAAACATATTGTTCTCTTCACTAAAAAATATGCTTATCGCAACTACAATTATTGTTATTTAATAACAAAATAGTGTCAGTTCAATAAAAAAATGTTTTATATTTATAAATAATGAGAATATTAATTCAAATATGTTTTATTTTCCATGATATCACAAATTGTAAAATATTTGTTCGTATTCAGTTGTCATAATAACAATTTATTTCTTTAATAAAAATATTTCTTTTTTTACAACAAAGAAATTGTTATCAAAATAAAATAAATTCAACAATTAATATGTTGGTGATAACAATAAATGTTTACCGCCAATAAAATAATGTTTGCGACGATCATATTGCGAAATGATGTCTCTCTGCGTAAACGCTTTGAATTTGTGCCATCATTTCTATTCTGCTAAAAAAAAATTCAAATTATTATTAATAAAATTGTTTACTTCAAAAAAACGAACTTCGAAAATAAATTCCAGATGAATTTTCTATATATTAAATTTGTAAATATGATCACACCCCCTCATCATTAGTAACAAATCAAATGATTTGATTTTTTAAATGAAAATAATTAACACTTAATCAATAGTTTTCATACAAAGAAAAGAACTATTATCAATAAAAAATAAAATGACATCAATATCTTTGATATTTTTGCTTCAAGCGTCACACTTTTTTCTTCTTCTCGAATATTTGTAGATCAGCTGGATGTGGTCGCTTTAAATTAAAGGTGTTAATTGTTGACACAATCATTTGAACGCATTTTTGGAAGGTATTTATTTGATAAATTATGTTAATTACAAATGGAATAAAAAGACTTTTATATATCAAATGCACTTTTTATTGAAAAAAATTGCAAATAAATTTGAAGGTTATTTCGATATAATAATTTGAAAAAAAAAATTAAATAAAATTTTTAATACAAATTTCTTTAAATTCAATTTAAAAAATAGTTTACGTGACTTTTTTTTAATAATTTTAAATTTATCTTCAGATTTTCTGGAAAATCGAGAAGTGTTATGGGGTTTATGCCCCTTAAAGCACGTGAAATTTGTTTTTATAATTTTGCTCGATTTTTATGTTGTTATTATTCATTATTGAAGGTTGTTTGAAATTTTTTTGTTGTTGTTTATTTGTTCATTTAATTAATACTTTTATTGAAAATATTTGTTGACAACTGTTTAATAAAGATTTTGTCATTAGTAAACTTTTTCTTTGAACGGTAAAGTTAATAAATTTTGTACTTTGAAGATTTAAGTACATAGTATGCACAATGGAGCAGAATATTTGGAAATATATTTGCAAAGTGTTAAATAAAAATTGGTACATTTTGATATTCAGAACTGACGTCGAAAAATTCTCAATACAAACGAATAGTCCATAATATGCTCCAGAAGCCAAAAAGTAGAAGCCATTTTTTAAATCCAGAATAGAAGACGGGCAATATAACGGAAGTATGCCGTGTTCGTTAGGCAATGATTCAGACTGTCTTGAAACGTGTTCTCCAGCATTATCTTTCTGAAGTATGCAATCTTTTTCTACTTCTTATATTTATTGCTCTTCTCTATTTTTTGGATGACGATTTGCCAATTGCAGCAAATGCTGTCCAAACAATAACACTCCCACTGCCGACATAACGTTTTGACATCCGAACATCGTTTGATCTCAAATCGTGCCAATAACCGCCTAAATTATTTTTTTTTTTCGTTAGAAAAAATTTGAGCATTGACTTACACTTTGACTTCATCTCTTCGTAAAGTGTGAGCAACGTGTTGGGAGATCTCAGGAATATTTTGTTTGTTTGTGTAGAATTCCAATTGTAACTGGTTGCTCCTTGACCATAATTCTGTCCTTCTTTTTAAAGAAATCACGAACCACACTATCGGGATGTATAATTTTTTTACGAGTTTCTCTGTTACGTTGTAAAATTTATCGATCGATTTTCACGTCTGCGATTATATTAACATTCCACTTAGAACTAACGACATTTGAGCGCATGAATAAGACAATCAACAGGACTAAAAAATATCTTCTTTACTTAAAAAAAATTTACGTAAAGTTGCTTCTCATTAAAAAGCTTCAACTTTACTTTTGGATAAGAAGAACAAACAAACAAAAATATAGAGAACAAAATCAAATGCGTTCATAGTATTAAGAAAAAGATTATATATGGCCCTAGAGCTAAGATCATTTCAAGCGTTATCTATATCACATTTTATTCGGACCGAACAGTACTGAAAATTAATTTACGTTTGAAGTAGACTGCTACAGATTTACATAAGACTGAAACTGAAACGATCGACATATTTCCGAAGATCTATTGAAATGTTTTTAATGACAATAAAAACTTAAATTAAAGTATATATAATTTTTAATAATAATTTTTCATTTAATCTTTAATATTTCTATTTCCAACTGAAAAAAAAACTAAATTTTATTTTTTCCTTTCATTATTACTTTTTATATATAATTTTTTCTAAATTAAAATTAAATGAAGGTTTTTTTATATTTCTGCCACTAACAATTCTCCCACATTATTATAATAATAATAAAAATTTAATTTTGCATCTCTTATTGCCGCTAAAAGTTTTCTTTAAACAATAGATTTAATTAGTAACTCGTTTTGTACTTTTCATAAGCTCATAATCGTTTACACAGTCAAAACCAAAGCCAAGTCAAGCCAATCTATTCATTTTGGTAGCCAAAGGCTAAAAGTAGCAGTACCAACAACAATAACCAACGCCAACAACTAACTATCAATCCAAAATGAGTTTCATTATAAATTGCAGCAACAATAGCAGCAGCAATTGTTAGAAATAAAAGAGAGAACAAACTCTAGCAACAACTAAAATAGAAAAATTTTCATAGTTAAGTTAGCAACAGCAATATTAAAAGGCAAAAATAGACACCAACAACAACCGTCAACATTATCATCAACATCATCAACACCATCAATGTCAAAATGTGTAGCAGCTGCACCAACAGCAAGAGCAGCAGCAATATCAACTAAATATTTGAAAACTACATTTCATTCTTAACACACACAAACAAATGGAGATTAAGAGAGAAGAAATGTTGTTGGTTTTGTTTAAGGATAATGATGTTGTTATTGTTTTCTTTATAGTTATTCTCTTGTCCTTTTATTTCTAAAGCCTGCAATTTTTGTACTGTTAGAAAACTAGAAAATATAATAGAAAATCGAAAAAGACTTGTGGCATTTTATATAAATATTTTCTTTTATTTTCATTCAACTTTTCTTTGCTTAAGAATTTTAATCAGTAAAATTAAGATTTTTCAATGGCATTTTTAATTTTTGAACCCTCCACCACCACAAGCGGTGAAGAGGGTGTATTAACTTTGTCACCCCGTGGGACGCTAAGAAGGAATGATGGAAGACCCAATAATGTATTTACATTCTTACATCAAAACAAAATCTCACTCGATTTAGCTATGACCGTCTGTCTGCTCGTCTACCATTCTGTCCCTTTGCCTGTCCGTCGGTGTGATGTCGGCATGCTCACATTCACAATAATTGAAAGAGCTCAATGAAATTTGGTCTGAGTATTTACATTGTCCTGAGAAGTTTCCTATTTCTTAAACCAACAGAATTGTTTCAGTATATTAAAAGATATAGAGCGATATCAGAGGCTACCTCCAATTTCAAGCGAAAATCTTCAGTAAATTTGTCAAACTTTTGCCATAACATTTAATTGCAAGTACTTCATTACCATTCAAAACTTATCAATATTGGTTCAGTAGAAAAAAGTTATAGCCATCCGTGGATAGTGTATTCAAAAAAGCGATTTTTTTCAGAAACCCGGTTTTCGAAAAAGCTGTTTTCGAATACGGTTTTATATCAAACAAAACGTTTAACCGGTTTTTGTTTGATTATTATAAATGTATAAAATATATTATTTAATAAAAATATAGAGTTTAACCAATAAAAAGACATATACCGAGAAATGGACTGTACATGGAATGAAGATGAAAAAGTGATTCTATCACAATTAAAATATGTATGATTTGTTCTTATATCAAAATAACCATATGTAGCAAGTTATACTTGAAATATTAAATGCCCTAAATAAGTGCGGTATAACATTTTTATGTTTCTGGGTTTTGGTATCGTATTTAAATTAATGTGTCTAGATATCAACTATTATTTTTCCTTTACAGAGTATCTTTCTTTAATTTCCGAATATGTCAAATTTATATCTCTATACCTCTTTATGTACAATTAAAGATGGATAAAAAATCTTGTCGGATATAGCAAAATTGTCTCAGAATATGATGTTTAAGAATAATTTTTTTTCTAATAAGTTTTGAACAAAAATGCTTCTGAAAATATATTTGAAATGGTTTCTTGAGTTCTTGAAACGAATGACGATAATTTTTAAGGTCAAACAAATAAATAATTTATCTTGAAGATTTTTATCTGAATTCGTTCAGTTATAGAATGTAATGGCGGCCTCTTGATGGTTCAGTTAAAGCTTATTTTAAGCGATGCTTAATAAGGACTAATATACGTTTTTCACCAACTTCGTACTACAAAAAGTCGGCTAAGCATTTAAAGGTTTGGCGTCAAAATATTTCCGATAGTGTGAAACAGTGCCGGGAGAACTTGTCCGTTAATATAAAATCTTTAAGTTGAATGAATGGTTCACATGATGTTTCTAAAACAAAAAAATATAAATCGTTCTTAATGAGCTCCCAAAACATGCCATTGCGTGATAATATAATAATGTGGTATTTTACCAAGAGAGTTAAACTCGCAAAACTGTCCGTAGCTAAGGCCAGTGGAGAGATATTGGGCTCTTGTTAAGAAAAACTTGAAGAGATTGCAAAAAGAAGTAGTAGATTTTAAACGGAGATGGACTAGCTCCGTTACAGCAAAGTGATATAAAGTATTATCAAAACGTTAATGGAAGGGTTTTCGGAAAAGGATTAAAAATGATAATTTTGAAAGGAATAATATGATAGTTCTAGAGGAAGAGGTACCCACTTTTCAAAGCAATTAGATCTTATAGGATCAGCAACGCCATAAAACTTTGTTTGGCAAAACGAAGTTTGCCAGGTAGTTTTCAAAATTTCAATTAAAATTTAAATTTTCACTAAAAATTCAATTTTGCAATAAAAATTTAAATTTTTTCCAAAAATTCGAATTTTCACTAAACAATCAAGTTTTCGCAAAAAAATCAAATTTTCAATTTATCTTCAAATTTTCATTAAAAATTAAAATTTTATATTTTTTATTTAAATCTTTTTTACTAAAAATTGCAATTTTCACTTAACATATTTTAATATCCTGTAAAATATTTGAAGTCGACTATAATATATGGAATTTTGTCTCTATCGTTACACTGTGCAATATATTATGACACAAGGCACTCACTATAAGATTAAGCTTGATTGACTTCAATATTATTTTTCATTTCTTTTTTCTTTATAATTTACCCTCAACAAAAATTTCTGCCAAATACACTCATGTTAACACAATTAAACTATTAAAAGTTTCATTGTATTTGCAAAAATTCTTTATTATTTTCTCCATAATTTCTACAGATTCTCAGCAGCTTAACATTTTGACTGACTGAAAGACAGACTAACTTGACTGGTTGACAGCTGCAATAATCATGATTGTGTGAACAAATTCCAACATTCTCACTGCAGAGCAACATAAACATTTTAAATTTATACACCATTACAATTTCTCAAATCAGAAAAAAAACATTTTATAATAAACACACATACAACTATAAACATTTTTACTTGCAGCTGGTAAAACTAACAACAAGTATCCTGTAAATCCTTTAGGCAGCCGGCAAAGCTTTATTGCTTCCACAACGAATGCAACTGCTAGCAACTCTAATTGTAATAGTAGTAGTGGTAGTGGAAGTAGTGCCGCAATAGAAGACATAGATTTGAAAACACATTGTAAATTAGAATTGCACAAATTCCCCAAGGAGATGACGCAATCTCAAAACAACATTAATGAACAAAACGGTTCAACTATAATTCTAACACCAGCACTATTAACTTCAGCCACAGATACAAGTCCAAATGCTAATACCAATAACAATAATGTAGGTGCTGGGGGAAGAGTAAATGCCAATGATGGTACTGGTGCTAATGCTACTGTTGGGACTGCTGCCATCACAGAAGGTGCTGGTGGAGGAGGTAACGGTGGTGGTGCTGGTAATGCTAGAGGAGAAAGTGTTACTAATGTGGGTTGCAGTGATGAAAATGCAACTTATAAAGGACCAAAAATGTAAGTTATTAAAGTTTTGTTGTTTCTTAAAGAATTATTTAAGAAAATTATTTAATAAATTATATGAGTGAGGGAGTCAAGATTTAATATTTTATTTAAATCCAGTTTAGTACAGTATGAAATGCCATCATTATAAATATCTAAGTTAAATACACATACATTTGTTAGGGTTCACTTAAGTATGTTTGTATTGTAATTATATTATTTCTTCAAAAATACCCACACAAACTTATTAATACACTAACACAAACACAATGTTTGTGATTGTAAAAAGTGTGTTAACTTCAGACAATTAGTTTTAGCAGTAAACCGTTTTGAATCATAAAGTTCTGAACAGATTTATTCTGAATTTATAACAACTTCTGTAATTGATGCAAAATTCCAAGCAAAGAAATGGAACAGAAGCGACAACTTTCTTTAGAAAATTTAAATAAGATAAGAACTTAATTATCACGTAAATAAAGTTATTTTGTTTTTAGACCTTATGAGGGATCTATGACCAAAAATATACCGATATTCGTGGATTTATTTATATATATGATAATTTAAGAACTAATTGTGCTGAATTTTAATACTAAATGAACTACATATATTCAATAGAAATGGTCCATATTTAAAAGTTTTTTAAAGCTAAACTGGTACTCTGGTAAAGGGCCCTTATATTGGATGGTCACAACAGAAAATTATAGTTAAAATTTCGGCTTATATAACACACTGATCAAAATCTTACATATTTTATCCAATAACTCCTTTTTCCGTTAATCAGATTTCGATGAATTTTAGTATGATCATGAAATAAATATATATAGATTTCTACCATGATTAATATAATTCCTTTTAAGTAAAAGATTTTCGTAGGAGTTTATCTTATATATTGGACTATATCTTCTTTCCTATAGAACACAAATAGATGGATTTAAATAGCAATTTCTTTATGATAATAATGAAAAATCTTGCCAAAATCTGTATAAAGCTAAATCGAATCAGATTTTGATTTGATGTATGAGTATTTATACTTTATAGGATCTTAGATGATTCCTAAATGGTGTTACAAGTTAAAAATCCTCTTCAGCACTTGTAAGAAAGTTGTTGAACTGCCAAGACCGGCTACGTTTCATCATGAAATTGGTTAAAAATTGAAGCTTTGAATGATCCTTTTATAACTTGGTTTTTTGGTTCATTATCAAATTTTGTTATAAACTTTATATTCAGAAGCCATTATTAATAATTAACGTCCATTATCCTGATAATAACGATATGTGCACATTTTTTTCTAGATATTTTTAAAATTCGAACAGTTGTTAACAAGGTTTACATATAGATCTAGTTGGCAGACGGACATCGTTAAATTGCTTCAGAAAGTGTTGATCTTTCGTGGTGAAAGATTCGATCGGTATAGTGGTGACAGCATTAATTATTCTCCATAAAAACTATATCGTCTATAATTATGTACGGTATAATTAATGAAAATATAATTGATGTTACGTTTATATACCCTACAATCATTGCTTTTTTCCATTCAAAAAACGGGGTACTTTCGTTGCAAAAATAAAAAGAAGAGAAAAAAAAAACATTTTAAAAGAGTTTTTAATATTGCAACAAGCTAATGTTTTTATGACATAAGTTTTTTATGACTTACACAAAGCTCTTCCAAAGCATTTTGTATAAAGTAAAAATATTATATTCGGTTATGCCGAATCTTCAATACCACCACTCATACGTTTACTTAACACGTACTTAATGTTTCGTATATACACAATTACTACATATACTCCCACATTTAAGTACAATATTTAAAAGCTTTTGTGAAATATAACATTATTATAACAAAATTTACTAGAGACCTTCGCTTACAGTTAGAGGTTTTCTCCTATATCGGTCTATATGTCTTGATATGCTGAACCGATTCAATAAAAACTTCTCAAGACAAGAAAACTTCTTTGGCCAAATTTCATTGAGCTCTGTCAATTATTGTGGATGTGAGATAGACAGTCGGGCAGACAGTCATAGGGCATAGCTAAATAGACTCAGATTTTTATTTGATGCAAGAATATATGTACATTATAGTGTCTTTCATGATTTCATCTTAGCGTTACACACGGATTGATAAAGCTTATATTCCCTCTTTACCATCTGTGTTGGTGGAGGGTATAAAAATAAATATAAATTAACTGAAATTCCTATTTTCGAAAAACACCTAAAATGTGAAAATGTTAAACTAAGTTGGACTAAAAAAGTAAACGTTAAGGCATGACTCATTATCCCCATTTTTCTTTATGGTTTTATTGGTTTCACTTACAGAATAATAATTGTTTTTTTAATGTATCAGAAGTGATACATTTAAAATATTTTCTAATCTCTCCCACTGTGCAGCCCTGCCTCAGCAAATGTTTGTGAACAAATATTTTTAATTTGTGAAATAAATAATTGTTTTTTTAATGTATCAGAAGTGATACATTTAAAATACTTTCTAATCTCTCCCACTGTGCAGCCCTGCCTTAGCAAATGTTTGTGAACAAATATTTTTAATTTGTGAAATAAATGAAATCTAAATGTACATAATGAATATAAGTATATTTTAGTATAAAATTTTCTATACAAAACTAAATCGTGCAACTCGTTAAAAATAGACTTCCAGCACAGAAAACAATTAACAGCGACATAATGAGAAACAATCTTGTTTACAGCTTTTTTCCCTCGTTATTGTTTGTCATTTAAACGCAAAAATTCCGGATATAAACAGCAATAGCGACTACATTAATGTTACAGTTTGGTTTCCGGCCAAATGTGTGGACGACTTGCTGATTATAACGGCTGTGAACTCCACATGTCATTAAAGAAAAAATCCAACATAAAAGGAAAAAATTTTAAAAATCTAATATGGAAAAATGTAGAATTACATAACCAATATTTTATAAAATTATCTTCTCAGGAATTATGCCTTTAAAATTTTATTAAATGTAGAACTTTTTTTTAAATTCTGAAATATAAATTAAGTTTACACTTAATGAATTTGATAAACAGAGAAACCAGAAAATATTGTTGTGGAAAGAATTGCAACGTTAATACTGAAATTTCACCAAAAAAACTCTATTAACCAATTTAGAGACTTGGGGGTTTTCCAAACCTTCTAATTCCGAAAATCTATAACAAATTGAATTTACTTTCCAACTAATTTAGGTGTCTAGAAATTCGCTTTTTTCCATTTTTCTGGTTTCCCTGATCTATGTTGTTCACTGTTTCCTGCTTTTGTTGCAACGTGTTTTATATTTGTATCTCTTAGAGATTTTTTCACAAATTTAATGCACCTTTACTGAACTGAATAATACCCAGGTTAAGAAAAGTCTTCCTGTTTAATTATAGCTTTTGGCTAACTGCAGGTGCTTCTCAAAGTGATTTAAAAGAAACAGTGGGGGTATTTTAGCGGGATAATGAAATAAACGAAAGTAAAATGTTTGCACAGGAATAAGAGTAGTTAAAAAAATAAGGAACTTAAAATAATTCTTATCACCATTTATGATATGAAAGATATAGAGTTTTATAAGTTTGTGTACCGCATGTAACCTTTGTGACCTTTGTGGTCAAGCATTCAAAGATCTGCCGTCAAACTGTTTCCAAAATTATTTAGAGCTCCCAACACATCCAATTGGAAAGCAGCCGGGTTACCTCAGCTCTCAAACTGTTTGGTACGAAATTTTAAAACTAATGCAGATCAAAATTTAGAGACCAAAAAAGAGAACGGATTTTGCTCGAAGAAATGTTTTTGCTGGAAGAAGTGTTTAGGACCCAAAAGAAGTCAAAATTTCCCAAAAGGTTCATTTGTTACAACGGGCTCTATAAATCCTGAAATTTACAAAATTTCAAGGGATGTTCGCAAGTTGGTTGATTTCATCCAGAAGACATAATTAAAAACATAATTCTTGAGTCGTAAAAGGCTAATTCTCCAAACTGCCCGAAGCTAAGACCAGAGGATAGATATTGGAATCTAGTTAAATCTGTAAACATTATTGAAAAGCATTAAAATATATATTATATATTTAATTTTTAATGGAAGTGGACTAACTGTTCGAGCAAAGTGACAGAAAGCACTGTATAAACGTTAATGAAGGGTTTCCGAAAAAAAATCAAAATATCTAAATAACCCCGTATTATTACATTATATAAAAATCTAATTCGATTTAACTTTGTCCTTCCACCTATCAGTCGGAAACATTCTCACGGTCACAAAAACAATTTGAATTCAATAAAATTTGGCCAGATTGTTTATTATTGACCTAGTCAAAATATTTTTTAATCTAGCAAAAATCGATCTATTATCAAAGCAGTTATAGGCCGATATATATGATAAATATCAATATCAAAAAGTTTTTGACAATTTATGATTTAAATTTATGACTCACAATATACGCTCATATGAAATTTTACATTTTATATAAAATAGTTTACCGTTATTAGTGTCTATATGTATAAGGTGCATTAAAGTATATGTGTCTATCTTAATGTTGTTAAAACTTCATACTTCATTTTAATATTATATGAATATCAAATAATGACTGAGCTATACTAATGGCTGTTTGATAATGTTTGGTTCTGTTAAGGATTATGAAAGCCTGAAAGAAGTCAGAACTTTTCATAGCAAAATCCAATTAGGAAAATTCTGTAACTAAATCTCGCAAAAGTAGTAAAATCAGGCAATATTGTTTCCAAATTTATCTAAACACAAGATCAATTTATTGAGGTTCAGAATATTTTTATACCCTGCACCACCATAGCTGTTTGGGGTATTTCTGAGTTTGTGCTGATATTTGCAACATACAGAAAGTTCGACTCAAAATTATTTTCTTAGTTGGTTCAACGATATCCGTCCGTCTGTCTGTTCGGCTAGCTGTTTATGTAAGCAGGTCGCAATTTCTGAGATATCTCAATGAAATTTCGTTTGCCCCAAGGACGAAGCTTATGAATAGGTCATGTTCGGTCCAATATTTCGGGTACATCCCATACAAGTGTCCTCCCGAGATAAGGTTTTAAGCTCATAAAAATCCTAATAAAGCAATTTTAACGAAATCTGAAAGTGTTATGATATTTCTAAACGATGTGCCAAATTATGAGAGGCGATCCATTACTCCTCATAGGTCCCACCTAAACTTAAGTATTGCAAAAAAACTGTTCAAGTTAAAATAAAGAAATGCAACAATGGATTTGAAAAATTATGCGAGGGTCGGTCCATGATTTCTGCTAGGTTCCATAATAATAAATAATTTTAAAACTCCTAAATTTCACATAAAAGTTAGTTTCACCATGATATACTGCAGGCTTAAGAATAAATAAAAAAAAAAATATGCGACGGTCGTTCACAACTTTTTCGTAACTGCTAGTTATAACCAACATTGTGGTGTAGAGTATTACATAGTCGGGCTTGATCGACTATAACAATGTTATAGTAAAATTTTCTATGAAGAATTTGATTAAAAATTACGATTGAACGATATATAATTTAAAATAAAAGTCATTTTAATTCGTTGAAATTTATATTAAACTTAATTTCTATTTTATTTATCAATATTCAATAATAAAGCAAAATAAGTATAGGAATTATTCATGACCTTGGTAAAAATGGGTAAACCAATTTCAAAGAAATTTCCAGCTCTCAATTTTTCTGGTTTTTTAAAAAATTCCATATATAAACGTAAAAATTTCCGATTCACGGTATTAAATTGCAACCACTCACAATCGTAGATAATGTTAAGTAAATGACCTGAATTAACAGTTATTTGATTGGCAAAATGACAGGGCAAATAGATTTCCAAAATCATGACACTAAAGAATTGTAACATGGCAAAAAATTCACTAAATTCAGCCAAAATATTCATCTAAGGAAGAAATATAATTATAAGTACATTATTTCCAATGATGTATGTTTTAAACAACCTTTTGCAAACGATAACCACAAAAGCAAATAATTAAGGCACTAAATATGATTTGAGCTAAAACATATTTTGATATTAAAATTTCGCAATCTTTGGTTAATCTGAAAGAAACAGAAAAAATAAAATTAAATACCAAAAGATATTGATTAAATTTCAGTGACTCACCTCTTTATGGACGAATGCATAAGGAATAATCTTTTCAGTTCTTCAATCGCTTTAACTTCATTTAGTAATTTTACCTTTTTAAAGCGCAGACCCAAAAGTTTATATAACAAAGCAATATGGAATATCATATAACAACCCAACATATCTAAACCGACATTGGATATACCCGATGTCAATATACCTGCCACATTAAAACCATAAGCATACCAAAATCGTTCTGGATTTTGCCATTCAAATGGTACCCAATAGGGAAAACCCAAACGATATTCTTCACTATATAAAACACCCACAAATGCAAAAATTCCCGAAAAAGCACTACCACAAGTGAAAATTATAACTATGTTTAGGAAAAATTTCTGATGTTTCGACCACATTTTCATCTCTTCTGGGGTATTTAAATTATACATGACATTCGATTTTAATTCATGAAAAAAGGAATTAAACTTTTTGCTTAAAATTCTTATATTTATCAATTTTACTATATAAACACTCAAAGCCAAAGACATATAGAGTACATTACCCGCCTGATCCAAGTTTGTTGAGGTAAATGCTTCAATCCACATGAGAAAAGAAAAAATAAAGGTGCCGGGTAAGTGTAAGATAAAACGATAAAATATTTCGATTCCATTAAAAATTTTGTTTAGGTTTTTATTTTTACATTTAAAATTCCAGGGCCAGAGGGCCACACCTTTTAACAGCATTAATAACAAACGAGCTCCTGCTATTTTATCACAATTTTTATTTGCTTTTTGAAGTCTCTTTGTCATTTTTGTTCGAGGAAAAGGAATTGAGTTGTATTCCCGTTGACGTTAAAGGGATTTCTGTTTAAGTAGTTTACAATAAGCTTGTGAAATTTAAATTTTATTTGTACTTTGTTAAAAACCATAACGTTTAATTTTTAATTTGAAAATAATTAATTTAATTAGTTGACAATTTGTTATCATTTAATATGTCTAATTAATCAGTGTTCTTTAAAACAAGGTAGAATTATTAAAATTATCACTTTTTCCTTCTGATGGGAATTATTTCAGACAAATATTAATGAAAGAACTTGATTACGAATAAAATGAAAGAAAGATAATGTATTTTCTTTTCAGGAAAAGATAATACTGTCCTTTGTGGGGTACAAACTAGCTAATATTTTGTAACTTTATATTTTTGCACTGCAAAAGTGAAGGTTCCCCCTAGAAGAAAATAAACTAAGTTTTAAATTCAATGACTAAATATATTAAAATTTTATAATTATTATTTGCTAGGATATACAAAAAGGATAAACTCGAAACATTTTAATTATTTTTTTTTTTTAATATTCTTAGTTTTTACTTTCCTTTGCGACGATTGAAATGTAAAACTCTTATTTTCGATTACTATTATTATCCTTATTTTCGCTTTTTTCAATTTCACATTATTTTTTAGTAAAGAGTTAAATAAAGAGGATTATTTTTTAACTCGCTCTAAAATTGCGAAATGGTTTTTGAACCCTTTTTCGATTTCGCGCTTTTTATTTTTATGTTTTTTTAATTTTTATAATTTTTTAGAATTGAACTCTTTTCAAAGAGCGATAAAAAATAAGAACTCTTTTTTTTTTAAATTAAACTCTTCGAAAGATCCGATCTAACGAAGAACAATAAAAAGATAGTTATGTTGGAAATAATGAGCATTAAAAATTCGTAATAGTTTGGCATTTTGGTTGAGGCTGTTCTTGTGCATTATTTCCTCAGAAAAATCTAAAATGACCATATCACAACACATGAATCACAACATCTTTATACTAGCACCTCTAGGATAAAGATGTGTTCTTTGGGTTAATTTTTGTGAAATTGAATTTTTGTGAAAATTGAATTTTTGTGAAAAATTGAATTTTTGTGAAAAATTGCATTTTTGTAAAAAATTTAATTTTTGTGAAAATTAAATTTTTGTGAAAAATTGAATTTTCTTGTGAAAATTAAATTTTTGTGAAAAATTTAATTTTCTTGTGAAAATTAAATTTTTGTGAAAAATTTAATTTTCTTGTGAAAATTAAATTTTTGTGAAAAATTAAATTTTCTTGTGAAAATTGAATTTTTGTGAAAAATTTAATTTTCTTGTGAAAATTGAATTTTTGTGAAAAATTTAATTTTCTTGTGAAAATTGAATTTTTGTGAAAAATTTAATTTTCTTGTGAAAATTGAATTTTTGTGAAAAATTTAATTTTCTTGTGAAAATTGAGTTTTTGTGAAAAATTTAATTTTCTTGTGAAAATTGAATTTTTGTGAAAAATTTAATTTTCTTGTGAAAATTGAATTTTTGTGAAAAATTTAATTTTCTTGTGAAAATTGAATTTTTGTGAAAAATTTAATTTTCTTGTGAAAATTGAATTTTTGTGAAAAATTTAATTTTCTTGTGAAAATTGAATTTTTGTGAAAAATTTAATTTTCTTGTGAAAATTGAATTTTTGTGAAAAATTTAATTTTCTTGTGAAAATTGAATTTTTGTGAAAAATTTAATTTTCTTGTGAAAATTGAATTTTTGTGAAAAATTGAATTTTTGTGAAAAATTGAAATTTTTGTGAAAAATTAAATTTTTTTGTGAAAAATTGAATTTTCGTGAAAAATAGATTTTTTTAATTTAATTTTTATGGAAAATTGGATTTTTTTTAAAGTTTAATTCTTTTGTGAAAAATTGATTTTTTTCACATTTCATTTTCAGTGAAAAATTGAATTATTGTGAAAACTTTAATTTTATAGAATTGAATTTTTATTGAGAAATTGATTTATTTTGGTAAAAATTGATTTTTTTTTGTAAAAATCGAATTTTTTAAATGAATTTTTAACGAAACTGAATTTTTGTTCAAAAATTGAATTTTTATTAAAAAACTGAATTTTAAATGATAAATTACATTTCTCATTAAAAATGCAATTTTTTTCTAAAATTTAATTTTTAGCCAAAAAAAAGAATAAAATTTTAATAAAAAAAATTGAATTTTTAGCAAAAAAATAAATTTCAGATTATTTTATTTATTTTATTACATTTATTTTTTTATTCACAATGTTTCACATCTTTATTAAAACAATTTTCACTCAAAACTTTATTCACTGTTTACTTTTCAACGTTCATTATAAGAGCAAAAAACGAATAAGCATTATTCATAACCTAAAATAAAAATAAAAGAAGACCAAAAAAGGCAATAAATAAGTCAATTAACAGAAATTAATTAAATCGATAATTTAAAAATCAAAAACGTTAAAGAGGAAAAACTTTTTCCAAAGAATAAGATCAACAAACCTTTGTAAATATTGGTAGACCAACGTGAAAGTAATTACCAGCTTTTACTTTCTCTGGATGCTTTATGAACTCCATGTATAAATAAATTAATTTTCGTGTGGGTATGGAAAATTTTAACCATTCCGAACTATAAATTTCGGTACATAAAAGTGAAGAATTCCAAGTAATTTCATTAGCAAAATAACAGGGTAAATAGATTTCTAAAATCATAACGAATAAAAACTGTAACATGGAGAAAAACTGTCCAAGATTTTCCATAATGTTCATCTATGAAGCGAAAAGAAGATGAGAGATGGAAATTAAGAAAGTTTATAATTAAACGAATTGTAATTGAAATTAACCTTTTGTATGCGATAACCACAAAAGCATAAAATGAAAGCACTTAAAACAATTTGAGCCAGAGTATACCAAGATACTAGTAATTCACATTCGCGGGTCATTCTATAAATGAGAAAAGAAAAACAAAATCATAGAAAGAGAGAAAATTTTCAATAACAAACAAATTTATTAAGTTTTAAAATTAAACTATGAATTGTCAACAATATATGAATTTAATCAGAAGTTTTAAGCATCTTCCTCCATTTACTTTTAAATATACTGATCAGAGCCGATTTAACAATGTCCGTCAATTCTTTTTATCAAGTGTGAACTCTCTTCAAATTTATATTTTTATGCCACATTATTGATCTGTCTATGAATTCAACTGGTTCCCGGAATGTATTTTAAATATCGTAAAGGTTTATATGAAAATATTTCTATGAAATTTGTAAAAAGTGAGTCAATAGTCATTCCAAATCATTGTTTTAAATCTTACGAGAAACATATTATAATCCTCTAGGGCTCTCATACTAAGTCCACATCAAGAAATCTGTAGGGAGAGTTCCTTCCCATTGTTTAAGTAGATACCACTGTTGTATATTTAGGTCCCATATAATAGCAGATACAAAAAGTCACTTAATAGACCCACAGGTTGTATGTCTTTGGGTATCAGAAACTGGAGTCCCTAAATCTTAAATATAACTTTTAGTCAGAGCAACAATATCTGAGGGCCGCTTGGTTTCTTCACTGTCTTGAGTCTGGTAGCGAGACTTATTCTTGTCATATAGGACTGGTAGTTGGTGAGTGGCTTCGGGGATTTTTGTATTAGCTGCGATTGTCGAAAAGTCCCCCTGCCGATGTGCTCTTGCGCTGCAGCAGAAGCATCAACTCCTAAGAAAGATAAGATTTTATACCCAGACAATGTTAAATCGGAATAACTATATAGGAGAGTGTTGGTTTTCGCTTTGTACTCAGTATTTAAACCATTATACAACGCGTACCCACGTTAATCGCAAGAAGTTGCTGTACAGGTTTCTTTCGTGGTCTAACTTTTGAGTGGAGCAATTTTAACATAAATTGCTGAAAAAAGATTTCACTTGCGATGAGCTTTTGTATTATACTCAAAGACATCTTTAGTGTGACAAGAGATTGAATAGTTCCAAGGGGGTTGTATGTATTGTAATCACGTGTTTTTGATTAGGAACACTAACACTCCAATATCGGGATAATGGCCGATTTTCTCTTGCTCGACGACTCCCTTAATTATAAGTTAATGTGCAAATTGAAACGAAAATGTTAGTTAAAAAGACCTACTAATATAGTCAAAAATGTCATAAAATCTGTCAATTTTTTTTACATGACCCAATATTTGTTTCAAACGTAGTTGTTTTCATTTGCATATTTTGGCTCCAAAATTGGGACGTATACTATATTGCATTAATTCTTTCGTTCCAAGTTCAATTCAATTTGCAATTACAACTCACCTCCTAACATGTTCATGAAATTTAAAAATTTTCCTTAACTCCTTAACAACATCCTTTTCGGCCACAGCTTTCAAATGCAACAAACGCAAACCCAATATTTGATATAAAACGGAGGTGTGGAATAGAAAATAGCTACCAATCATATCCATACAAACATTTGTGGTGGCGGTAACACAAATTCCAAATACATTATAAACGTATGCAATCCAATAGTTACGTTTATTCATATGCCACTCAAATGGTACCCAATAGGCGAAAGGTAATTCATATTCCTCACTGAAGAGTACACCTAAAGATGCTGCTGTTACAGTTAAAACGCTGCCACCTAAAAAAATTATAATAACAAGGCGAAATTGTTTTTGTCTTTGCTGCCACAATTCAATCTCTTCTTTGTTTTTCAACTTAAAACTATCGCCATTAGCCAGCTCATTGATAAAATCTCTAGCTTTTATGGAATAACGCCAAATGTTTACCATTTTCACGACCAAAGCAGCCTCAGTGAATGACATATAAAGAACGTCGCCGGCCTGATCTAAATCTGGTGCTAGAAATACTGCCAACCACATGAGTGCTATGTAGGTGAAAGTGATGGGCATGTGTATGCAGAAACGTTGAAAATACTGTAATCTTTGATATTTTTTGAATTCCTCTTCATTCGCATATTCCATTTTCCATTGCCACATGCCAATGCCTTGCATTAGTTTAATTAATCCGCGGGCAGCTAAGATTCTATCGCATTCGTTAATGGTTTTTGATTCTAAAAGGTTTTGTGTTTTAATCATGATTTTCTTATAATTTTTTTCTTTCCTTTTAATTTCGATTATGTCGGTTGGCGGTTATGATGGATTATAATTGATGTTTTAGTAAGATTTTTGGAATATTTGTTCCAAAAATTATTTGGGGTGTTTCTTCACTTTATTGTATATTTTTGCGTTAAGATTATTTCTAGTTGAGGTTTTATGATTATTTGAATTGATTTCTTTTGTAGTTGGAAAGTATTTATAGTTTAATTTACATTTTGTTCATGATTTATTTCGTAATTAATGTGATTAATGCATTAATTACTAATCAAGTTATGAATAGTTTATGAGGGCGATAATTGTTTGTGTAAACAAATCGAGTACTATAAAACAAAGTGAAAACGGAAGTGGTGAATAATAAAAAAAGGAGAGATTACACGCAAGAAATTTGTAATTTAAAAGGAAGAGATTTAATTGGGTTTTATACACTCATGAAGAAATCATTTTAAGAGACTGAACCTTTGGAAATATTAATAGACTTCAGCTTTTGAGACAATTGCATGTTGCTGGTCTCATTTATTCGAATCTCTATCTTCCAAATTTCGCACGATTGATCTATGTGAAATGTTCAATTGTTGGGCACAACGAACACCCATATTTTATGTGGAAATTATCAAGGTGCGCTCTATGTCATATCCGCAGCCTAACAAATAAAAAAATGTGGCAGGGTTCTGGCATAAACATGTTTTTCGGTAAGTGTGGTTGGTCCTTTATAGGAATCGCAATAATAGTGAAACGTTTTATTATCAGGGACATTTTTGGGTTTGCCATCGCAGTACCAAGATTTGAATCTCACAAGGAATCTCCATGTCATTTTAAAAGAAAGATATTGAGTACGACACTTTAGAAGAAATCTATTGCTGATTAGCTTCCTTAAACCAAAATCTGATGTTTACGTTTAATCTAACGAATCTTGTACAATTTACGCCCAAAAAATTCGCTTTGTTCAAAAGAAAAGGCAGACGTTTCATATGAAATGTTGAAAGTTGCTTAAGTTTCGAACAACAAATGTTTAAATAGTTTTTGTTTTTACTGTATTATACCTTCCAAGGAAAGCAGTTTTATATGGCATTTTCCTTTAAAAACACTTAAGTTTATTACCTCAAAATATGATCTGGCATTGGTTCCACTAATTTCCTTTAAAATTCGGAATCAATTTCCTTCCAATGCTCCTTTACTTTTATTTCTGTTAAAGTCATTGTGCTTTCCGTTTAAGCTTTATTTGGATAAACAGAGGGACCATGTATATAAACAAGTTTTGTATTGGGTTCAATCTTTTGGGTCCGAATATCGTTTGATCTCAAATCGTGCCAACAATATGAGTACATTAATTTTTGTCATCATTTTTCTTGCCATTTCTGCATTGGATTGGACTCTGCCTTCTTCCATATTATGTTTTCCGTTCATTCTTAAAGAAATTACGCATCACACTTTCGCTCAATTTTACATCCAAATTATCATTTGAAACATCTTTGGGCAAGAAAAAAAATTTAATTTGAAATTTATCGAAAATTCTGCCATAATTTATATGAAACAGAAATTTATAATATTTTGTTTTCGCTTTTTCTAACAATTTTCATGTCTGCGTTTATAGAAATATTCTGAATAAAATAGCAACAAGAACATTTGATCGCATGAATAAGAAAAACAACAAGACTAAGAAAAAAATATTGGTTACTTTAAAAAAGTACTTTAAGATGAGAACAACAAAGACAGAGAAAATATGCGCTTATAGGAATATGCATCAGTATATTCTGTGTTATAAGTGCATAGTAATTTTAACATGTCTTTAAATAATATTTCATAACTTTATAACCGTTAAATATACTTCAGTGAAATATGTTCATAATATGCTGTTAATACTGTTTCTAGCTTCTCTCGGGACCAGGGGAGTACCACCTCATCCAAAACTTCGGATTATTCCTCGGATGTGATAATTTTGCAGGTTCCCCGGAGGATGTTGAAGCTAATGGTCTAACAAAACACTCTTAGAAATAACTGTGCGAAATTTCACTGAAATATGTTAAAATATCACTTATATTTCTTTGTAAACTTTAAAATTTCTAACTCCGGTGAATATGTTTATTGTAGAATCTCTTTCTTATAAGTACAAATCCAAACATATTATGGAGTGATCGAATTATTTCTAAGCTTTTATATGGGATTTTCGGGCTGCCATAAAACATATTCATAAAAATTTCATTAATTATTTCTATTTTAGGAGCAACTATTTTATGGTCCTTCGAAACGTAAACAATTACTTGTTGTTAATATCTCCTTTAAATTACTTTTCCAAACACAACACTCATTAAAGTTTTTTTTTTATTTTTTTGGTTTCTTGAAATTCAATCCTTTTTTTTACTTTACGACTGTTTTTAATTACAAAAACTTCGTGGTTACCGTATTACTCACACTCTTGTAATTTCTTACAGCAAAAAGTTTTACTTGTTGTTTAACTTTTCGAAAAGTTTTCAATCATAATTAATGTTTGTCCAAAAGTCTGTGATTGTGTATACACATATACAAACATAAAAATAAAAAACAAATTGTGTGTATGTATAAGAAAATAAGGCTCTAAAATCCAGTCAAAATTCTTAAAGTTTTAATTTTTTATACATATTAAGACTTTATAAAGGAATGAGGACAATTTAAGGGAAAAATAAGAGGAAAATATAATTGATCAAGTTAACTTTCTATAACATGTCAGCCATCATCATATTGCTAATCGGTTTATAAAGAGGCACCAGCAAAAAGTGTGTACAAAAATTATTAAATATTTTCAACAAAAAATCCAACTGGCAAAAGGTAGGCCAATGTTATTTAACAATACCAGGAGAACTTGTCCTTTGATATATATCTAAAGTCAAAACAAAATAGAGAACATTTTAATAAGAGCTTTCAACGCATCTGCTCGGTTAGCTCCGAGCTCAAACTATTTGCTAGTATTAGTTAAAACAAATGCAGGTTTAAAAACACACTTGGCTTAAAATGTTCCTGACAGGATTGCTGTTAAAAATTTTGAGACCAAAAACAGAGCACGGAAATTGAAGTCAAGTTTTCAAAAATATATTCATGCTGCAAAATGGCTGACGACTCTTTTGTTCTGACAAATATTTTGTAACTTACTGTTCAATGTTTATGTTGCTAAAACTTGGAAGAATGTTGAAAAAAAGTTAGAGACCCAAAGCAGTTAAAATTTCCCAAAAAGTTCTTGATATGGCAAGCAACATGCAGTTGCGGCAAAAGAAGCCAATAATTTGTTACAATGGACACTATAAATACCGAAATTTAAGTCAAGTAATGTTTACAAAATGGTTCAATCATTAGACTTCATAATCTGTCCACTTTGCTTGACTTTGACTTTGCATCTTGTCAATATTGTAAATAAGCTCTTGAGTGACAAAAGAACAATAATATGGAATTTATATCAAGACAGAAAATTCCTCCAAACTAAGGCAAGTGGAAAGATATTGGATTCTTGTCAAAAGAAAATTGAAGAGCACAAAAAGTGTGGTAGATTTTAAACGGAAATGGACTTCCAATTTGAGCAAAGAAACATCCCTTACAAAACTTCGATACCTTTCTTTTCTAGAAATAAATTCAACCATTTAAAAGTGCAATAAAAAGACTAAAAGTTGCTTTATAGAAAATAGTACTTTTTCTGCTGAAATAGTACCATTTTCCCTTAACCCTTTAAAAATCGTTATTATTTAACTTTTGTATTATTAAAAGATTTTCTTTGAGGTACTTTTGCATAAAAACATTCATTAATTATTAAAATTATTGTTGTCAATGTTGTTGTTATTAAATATTTGTATTAAATATATATAAATTTGTTATATATATGTTAATATGTATTTACATATGTATTTACTCATCAAGTACATAAGAGTTTTATTAGAAGTGTGTTGGTTATTCTATTACATACAAATACAAATAATAATAATTATAATTACAATTAATTGCTTTTCTAATAATGTTAATTACATTTCATTGGTTTCACAACTAGCTGTTGTTGTTATTGTTGCTGCTACTTAGTGTTAGTGGTGGTACATTTCTGTTATTTAATGTTATTGTAATTATTGTTGTTAACTATAACCATTGTTATACCCTTCATCAATACAAGCGGTGAAAAGGGTATATTAACTTTGCCATTCCGTGTGTAACACTAAAAAAGAATTATCTCAAACCCCATAATGAATATATTCTAGCATTAAACCAAAATCTGATTCGATTAAGCAGTGTCTATCTTTTTTCTATCCATCTATCTGTTGTTGACACGCTCACAATTAAATTTTGCCAGTGTATTTTTTACGGTACTGAAAAGTTTCACATTCAAAATCAGCAAAATGAGTTGAGTATATCAAAATATATAGACCGATATCTCAGGCAACATTTTAGTTCCAGTGAAGAATTTTCGTATAACTGTTAATTTGAAATCGACAAATTAGAATAAATTGTTGGCATAATATACACTGAACCAAATGTCATAGTCAGTATTGACGAAGAATTTTTTTTAGAATTTAAACAAAAAAATATGTCAAATAAACAGATTTTTATTCTAATTAACAGAATTTTTCTTCAAATTGAAGAATTTTCTTTAAATATACTAACAAAATTGAATCCAAATTTTTTTTCGTAAAAAAAGTTAAATTGAATAAAATTCGTTAAAAAATTAACGAAAAATATATCACATTAACATATATTTAGTAAAATCGGCACTAACGCATCGTTAGCAACATAACACACAAATTTATTCAATTCTACATACTGAATGAAAGTAAGTTTGAATAAAATTTTTGTTAATTTAACAATTTTTTCCGTCAAATAATTTTTATATATTTTCTGACGTATTAAATGAAATAAGACAAAGAAAATGTAAACTGAATATAGAAATCTAAAAAAGAAAATCTTTTATAGAACATTCTAATTAATACGATTTAAATTAAGTTAATAATTTGCATGAATTCATGAAAATGCAGATGGAAGATCAGCTGATCAAAAAACATGTAATTAACTTTTGATCAGAAATACAATCTGGTCAAGCTCATCACCGTCCTTTGACATTGCACTATTTTCAGTTATATATTCAGTTTTTTACACTATTTGCTTATTATCTAAAACTAGCTTTTACACGGTGCGCTTTGCTGCACAAAAAAAGTCTCCTCAATCCTAGATCTCTAAAATAGTTCCTTGAGGAAGTCGTTGGAACTAAATTTGAAAATTTTCACTGTTACAGTTCTTAAGATTTTCTGTAACCAATTACTTGCTTTGTATGGGGAGAACTCCTTCCCTTGGTCCATAATAGTTAATGTATAAATTTATTACAACAATTTAACGCAATTCTTTCCTTAATTCAAGTAAAATTTTTGTCAATTTGAACAATGTATTATTCAAATAGAATAATATTTTCGTTCAAATTAACCGCATTTTTATTAACGAATTCAAATAGGCATATTGACAATGTTTCGTCAATTTGAAGAATTTTCGAAATATGAACGAAAATTTTCATTATGATGAATAAAGGTTTTATTGGCTGATAGTTAATCTACTTTTCTTCAATTCTTTTTGTTATATTTACCACTTTTTTGGTTGAATGTAAAGTTATAAAAATCGATTCAGAAGAATCAAATTGTATCAAAAAAAAAATTATTTTATGACTTATTTAGAGTTCGGCATAGCCGAATATAGCATTCTCACTTGTTTTATATTATGTTTGTTGTTTTTGTTATTTATATTTTCTAATATAAAACAAGTAAGAATGCTATATTCGGCTATGCCGAATCTTAAATACCCTCCACCACAAATTCGTGTAAAGTTAATACGTTAGGTTCCATAGACACACATATACTCACAAATGTATATAACACAGAAATACTTAATTAGTCATAAAATTAGTTACAATTTAAGCTATAAAATTTTTCTATTAACTGCCTTTTTTCTACCAATTTTCATTGAGCTCTGTTAATTTTTGCGGATGTGAGCAGACAAAGAGATTGACGAAAATCGATTGAGATTTTGACTTGATGCAAGAATATATACATTATGGGGTCTGAAATAATTCATTCTTAGCGTTACACACAGAATGACAAAGTTAATATTCTCTCTCTACCACTTGTACTGTGGAGCGTATAAAAACAAAAAATATGCTTGTTATAAGCTCAAAACTATTTTCCGGGAAGGGGTTTTATATGAAGCTCCCATATAAGAACCCTTCCCGAAGTTTGGACCAAGATTGTTCATATTTATAATATACTTTTATTATAGTTAGAAAAATCATTGTGCTAAATTTTAATGGAATTAATCTTTATTTAAATGTTTTATAAACTCTAATCCGTTTTCCGGAAAATCCCGTTATAAGGGAGCTATAGGAAAATTTGGACCGATACAGGGCAAATTAATATAATATCTTCAGAACAGTTAGCAAAATAATTGTGTCGACTTTCAGTAGAATTGGTCTGTATTTACTCGGGAAGGGGCGTTATAATGGAGCTATATCATAATATGGACCCACAATACAATAGAATTGGTTCAAATCTAAAAGTATTATAAGCTGTAAATCATATTTCGGGAAGGGGCCTTATATGGGAGCTATATCAAAATATGGACCCATTTTAATATAATTTATAACATATATTTAAAATAGTTAAAAAATAATTGTGCCAAATTTCAAAAGAATTGGTTCAAATTTAAGAGTTTTATGAGCTATAAATCATATTCCGGGAAGGGGCCTTATATGGGAGCCATATCAAAATACGGACCCATGTGAATAAAATTTATAGTATATATTTAAAATAATTAAGAGATTAATTGTGCCAAATTTCAAAAGAATTGGTTCAAATTTAAGAGTTTTATAAGCTATAAATCATATTCCGGGAAGGGGCCTTATATGGGAGCTATATCAAAATATGGATCCATATTAATAAAATTCACAATATATATTTAAAATAGTTGAAACAATAATTGTGCCACATTTCAAAAGAATTAGTTCAAATTTAAAAGTTTTATAAGCTATAAATCATATTCCGGGAAAGTCCTTATATGGGAGCTATATCAAGATATGGACCCATCTTAATATAATTTATAACATATATTTAAAATAGTTAAGCAATTATTTGTGCCAAATTTCAATAGAATTGGTTGCAATTTAAGAGTTTTATGAGCTATAAATCATATTCCGGGAAATGGCGTTATATGGGAGCTATATCAAAATATGGACCAATGTTAATAAAATGTATAACATATATTAAGAATGGTTTAAAAATTAGTTGTGACAAATTTCAGTAAATTATCTTAAAAATTGCGGTCCATATGAAACAAAGAGTTTGGGGTGTATCAAAATTTTGCATATTATAGCCTATAACTTTTTTCCGGTTAATCAGGTTTTGATAATTTTTGGCACGATGATGAAGCACGTGTAATTGTATGCTAAAATTAATTTTTTGTTTAAGTCCAATTACATTTTTAGAAGAAATTAGAAGAGTTCATTTTTGAAATTTTGAGGTTGTTTCAGATATCGGTCTATAACTTCCTTGCTTATAAACCGATATAGCTGGTTTTAAATAGCAAACTGCTTAGGACAATAACAAACAATGTGGCCAAGTTTTATTGAATTCGGTCAATTATTCTAGGCGTGAGAATGTTTCCAACAGACAGACAGACAGACGGACAGACGGACAGACGGACATAGCTAAATCGACTCAGTTTTTGATTTGATGCAATAATATATATACATTGTTGGGTCTGAGATGATTCCTTCTTGGCGTTACATACAGAATGACAAACTTAATATACCCTCACCACTTGTGGTGGTGGAGGGTATAACAAATAAACAAATAAATACATAATATTTGTTATGTTTATATTTATTACTGTGAAACTTTATAAGTATGCCTGTGTGTGTGTTAGTGCGTAAGGGTACACCATCTGTATTGTTGTTTTTTATTGTTGTTATTATTTTAGTTGTTATTTATTATATAAACAATTAAATTTTAACCAACCATAAACATTTTTTTTTTTTTCAATATTTTAAATTTGAAACAAAAAACAAAACAACAACAATGAAAATATCGTATTATAACAACAATAGCGACTAGAGCAACAACAAAAACAAAAACCTCAAGGATTAATTTCAAAGTAATTATAAATAATTGTTATTTTCATTATTCAAAGGAATATTTTAAATTTTCCAAAATTTTAATAATTACTCAAGAGCTCTATGGTATTAAATTTATAACAAAATACAATTCAATTATAATTAGAATTTAAAATAACTTAGCCATGCACACATACACACACACACATACACCCACCCTTCCACACACACACACACATAAATACTTGTAAAATTATTTGGAAGCATATAAAGTCATAGACACTCTTCAACAAAGTGGAGTGTAAATAACGTTTTTTTCTTTGTTTGAAATTTAATAAAATTAAAATAAAACTTTTTTGTTAAAAATAATTAGTTTTGATCAGTATTTTAATAAAGAAACATTTAAACTGTAAATGGAGCTAAATTTGAGTTTATTGTAGAATCTAATTGATTCAATAAATAAAGAGTAAAATACAGCTTTTTGTGATCAGGAAATCAGCTTCTATTTGTATCGCTATTATTACACTAATTATGAGTTTGATCGAAATGAGTGATGAAAGTGAAAATCGCTTTTTAAACAAAATTCGTTTTATTTGAAAATTGTGTGTTGTGGTTAAATGGAGTTTAAATCGGTCTTGAAATGATTTTCATTAAATTGATATAAACTAAATTAAGATAAATTTAATTCGTTATAAAATTTTGATCAATTTAACGATGTCTCTAATTTTGTAAATTTGCGAAAAAGGACCTTACGCTCATAAGGCAATGTACCGTGATTGGTGTTACTGTTATTACAGTTTTTTATGATATAGAATATTCGGTATGATCGTGCACAAAAATACTTTACTTTAAATCGAAATTTTATCGTTGAATTGAAGAAAATGGAAAAAATAAGTTTTTGGCCATTACTGTAATAATAATATTTTTAAAGTTTAGACAAGAGCTCTCCAAAATACAAATTTCCTGACTTGCGAGTTTAGGCTATAAATCCAACTGCTACCCTCTCATCATTAATGTAAAACAAACACATCGTAAATACAGTTTCATGAGAATATTCTTGAATTTTTACTACTTAAAAGTAATTTTAAAAATGTTAAAACTTATAATTTAAACTAAGTGCAACAAAATGTATTTAAATCAACTATGCTCAATATTGATTTTGCTTCATATTTTTTCGCTGTGAAATTAGCTCACACAGAACAAATTAAAAGTAGTATGGATAGGGACATCAGATTCTCGGTCCAAAATTTCCTAAAGATACAGTATAAATCTTTTATATCCGAAATAATATATTTTTATAGATTTATGCAATTTTAAAGTATTGGGATTTATAACAAATTTATTTATGCCAAATTTTTACATAAAATGTCTTTTTAAATATTAGAATGACCATTACCGACTTCAATAGACTTCATCTTCTGCCAAAATCCCTAAATTTGAAACCATGGAGAGTGTTCATAAATTTCTATCTCTCCAGTTAGGCATTGTTAAATCGACTCAAGAGAACTCTTGGGTGGGAGTTGCACTATTTCTTATATGCATTCGTGTCGTAGTATTTTCAACAGAGATTTATTCTGAAAATGTTCTGAACAACAATATTTAACTTATAAATCTGTTAACAAATTATCATGGATTAATAAACTCTTGAACTTTTTTTTAGATTTTAATTTCATTAAAATCTATTCAGAACTTTCTCAGAAATTTAAAGCTAAAGTTCAACTTCTATTTTTTTCTACAATGGTCCTCTTAAAAAAGTTTCAGAAGCATAGAAACAAAATATTTGAAATATAATTATACAGACGGTCAAACCCCACTAATTTATACCTTACACTGTGGCCTCTGTAGGGACTTAAGCACCGAACTCAGTAAAATGTGGTTCTGTGAAACAATGTTAAATTAACATTTTTTATTTATGATACAAAATCGTAACTGAAAAATGTTAAATTAAGTCAATTTTAATTGATTTTACATTAATTTTTTTTCCGTGTGGAAGTATGAAGAAACAATATGGGTCAAAACCCAACTATTTAATTCCCTATATCCTATTGGGGCCTCTATGGGAAATTGTGGACCATACTCCCTTGAATCCGATTCTGTGATTTTTTTTCATGTAGAAATTAACTTTTAAAAATATTCCCTGAGATTTATTTTAAAGTAATTGTTGACAATGGGTTCTATATAGAAACAGTGGAAAATTGTGGGCCTACACTAAGTTTCATAAATTTTAATTATCCCAAATTATTATCATAATATTGATTAAGAATTCATGCAGTTTCAGATTTATGTATTTATATCCCAACAGATCTTTTGTGGAAACTAAAGCCAATTAAGTACCGAACCTCCCCGATTTTCAAATTAAAAAATATGTATTTTGATATTAACTGTTATAGGAGATAGACAAAAGTATGGAGCCAAATTTAATAATTTAATATATGATTTTTTCGATCCCAGTCCTTTATTTCTCCTAGTTCTAATGTATTTGTAATTATTATTATTATTTTTCCTTCTTTAAATATAATTTAAACAAAATAAATAACACATAAATAAAAATAATTCCAATAATATAAATTTTATTTAGATAATTTTAATTTTCTCTTTATTGACAGTTGGCTGCATTTAGAAAAACATTATCCGGTGATCTCACAGCCTTTGGCTATATTAGTTATATTTATAGCACTATGGGCTATAGGTTATGTAATAATGCCAGATTATGCAGTACCACATACTGCCATAATGCGTTTAATATTATTAATAGTGGGCGCTCAAATAGCGGGTATATTAGTGACCTTCATAAAATTACCCGATATGTTGGGTATGCTATTCTTTGGAGTACTCTACACAAATGTGGGTTTAGCTGATTTTAGTGGTTATGAAAGATTGGAAGCTTTCCTAAGGTATATTAAACAATTAACAAAATATTAATTTTTAAGTAGAGAACTTTAAATTCTCTTTCATTTTTCCAGAGAAATGGCTTTAATAAATATAATGTTATTGGCCGGTTTGGGTTTAGATGCTCGTGCATTTAAAAAATTATGGTTTATGATTTTACGTTTAACTCTAATACCCACCATTGCAGAGGTAGCCATTATAACAATTTTAGCTCATTTCCTGTTAAATATGTCCTGGCTGTGGGGCATTCTATTGGGGTAAGTGAGAATTCATATATTTTTTTATTATTTAAATATTTAATAATGAACAAAAAAGCGATTGTATATGAAAATTGTTAAGTGTTTGTTTGAAATATGCTTTAATGAAATAGAGAAGAAATATAATGAAAAAAAGGTAAAAACTAAATTAAAAATAATTATAGTTTAGAGCTATGAACAGGTACTAACTGGTAAAACACTGCATTATTTCGCACAATTATTAAATATGTAAAAATGTATTAAAAGGCGGTAAAGTTAAAATCCTTGTTCACTGACTGCACGCTTTTGAATGTTAATATTTTTACTCATACATATGTAGAAACAGGTATTTATAGAATACAGTGGGGCAGAATTGAAAAAATGGGAATAGAAATGAGAGTGAAAAAAAGTTTTATATATATTTTTTGGTTTCTGACTTCACAAATCAACTAACGATCATTATTCGACGGTTCTTCGACTCGAAATTCAAAATTTAAAATTTTTACACTCCAAGAAAAACAGTTGGACAAAAATCACTGTCTAAGTAGGTTTAAAAGTGTCCAACTGTCCGGCCATCTGGAGGAACTCACAGTGCGGTAGAATCGAAATGAGAAATAAGTCTGTATTTTTTGATCGGCCCGATGAATAAGCATGAAATTTAACATAATGACAATAAAAGATTATAACAATATAACATCAGAAATTCGAATCCAATAAGGACTTTTTGGCGATGTTATTCCGCGTGCCAATTTTTTTTTTCTCTTTTTCTTTTTCCCGAAGATTTTAAATTTTGACATGAATCTTTTGGAAATAATCCAAAATTTTTCTTCTATTATGCAAATTCTATCTGAAATAAAATTTTGAAATTGTTTCCGCCATTTTGAATTAAACGAAAATTTTGATAATTTTAAGAGTTTTGGATAAATTTCAAATATTTTTTGGACCTTGTTTTTCTAAATTAAAATGTTGAAAAAAGTATTTATTTGTAAAAGGATTTTCTTAAATTACCAAAAATGTGCATGCAATTTTTTGGTTTTTGTCTACAGAGTTCAGATATATCAAGGGTCTGGAAAATTATTTTCTAAATGAATAGAAACATATTTTGGGTTTTAAAATTGCTTTCAGTTTTAATACCCTACGCCACGTTTTGTGATAAAAATGATAGCTACGAAAATTGAATATCCCTCGTATAAATTTATTTGTTAATTTATGCTTAAGAGTGCGGATTATTAATCTGGTACATAGGGGCGATTATACAAGAGCTAGAAAAAATTTCGGATTGACCATCGTAAAATTTCCTACACCAATTTTTGCGTATGTTTATTCTAATTTGACCAATTGTTATTACAATACCAATGTGTATGTGAAATTTAAACTTTAAAAGTGATATTTGAAAGGGGGAAGAAGGGGGTTGTATGGGACCTGGGATGAGACTTATTTGTGACAAACTTCGTTAAAACCGCTATATACTTAAGACTTTAGTGGCCTTTATACACTATTCTGGAAGGAATATTTGTAGTTGAGGTGAAAAAATGGACTTATCATTAATTTCAATAGGCATCGTCTCTTAGCCAAAATAGTGACTCAGACGGATTGACAAATGTTGTTAAATCGACTCAATAAGTGATTCTTAATCGAACGGTATATTTAAAAGTGGTAATAGTAATATCATGTTGCCGTTACAAACTTCTGTACAAACACAAACACAATTACTCACGGTGGTGTAGGGTACGGCTTAGCTCCATATTGATTTGGAATACAAAATTAAATTTTTAATTTTCTACGTAAATAAATCTTTTAGAGAAAATAACGCTTGATATGTTTTTAAGAAAAACTTCGGCCAAAACATTTAAACATTTTAAAATTAGCTTCGACCGACTATTAATTTCTTACTTGTATGCAGTAAAAAGCGAATGGATTTAAAAAAATGTGGGATAATATATAATTATACATGAAATATATATTTATATAAAATTATCGGTAGACTATGTACTAAATCTCTTATACCGAAATTCCCTTACTTTATATCAAAATTTCGATATTCTAAAACTTTAATTAAAAATATATTTTGTTTTGAATACTCGGAACTGTTCTTAAGAACTACTAATGAATTTTTTCTAGATCTGCAAGAGATATGGCAACTTAGGATACCAACATCTAATTTTTAGTAATTTTCCATATTTTTTTCATTCTGCACCCACCGTGTAGTAAATAAACTAACGAAAGCAAGACTTTTGTTTCAGCCCACTTAATTTGACACTTGGCAACTCTCTACAATTTCATTAGCACAAATAATGATTTTTTCTTCTTCCTGCTGCTACACACAGCATGTTATTAAAAACGACCATCATACGTTTGGCTTGTTGGCGGAAGTTTAAAGTTGGAGCAAAAAAACAGAAACTGTAAAAAATGAATTTCTCCATTTTAACTCATTTGCAAAAAGGTGTATGTTCGTTATATTTATATAACCAGGTTTATACAACATTTCAAAGAAAAACACCGGGAGTCAAGCAGTCATTCTTAACGGAAACTAAACAGATACACAATTATCGTTGAAAAATAAATTAAGTGACAGCTTCTAGGGGAAGAACCAAAAAAATTTAAATAACAAAATGGAATTTCAGTTAACATTTTAAACAAAACAAGTTCGAAATCCATTTTTTTCAATCGACTTTCTAAAAATTCTAATTTAGAATTTTTAATTCTTCACTCTGTTGAATTTTTACCCCTAAACTTTCATTCCTAATGGATCACTGACTTGAAAAGAAATTCATTTACTAATAGAAAAGAGTCAGTAAATATGAGATGAAAAAAATGTTCAAGTTTAATAACTAAATAAATGAAGTTGCAGTCATTGGTTTTTATGCAACATATTTTTAACCGCATACTTTGCAAAAACAAGTGTTTAGAAAAAAAAAAAACTCTTGTGTTCCCCATAACGACTACATCTACAACTATAACTACTAAAACTAGTAGCTTATAATACAGCAGGAGAGCATTAAAAAACATGACATAAAAAAAAGCAAAAACAACACATAAATGTACAATTTTGTAATTAGTTAGTTGCTACATACTCTCTTTATGAGTATGAGAGTATTTTTGGTACAACAGATACTTAAAACCAAAAACACACACATACATATGTATGTATATTTATATGTAAAAAGATCAGAGAAATATGGGGAAAAATAGCTGAATATATAAAATTCAGTTATTCTGAAAATTAATAAAAAATTATAAATTTTTATTTCGGGAGATATTTTTGATTGTATATAAACTTTTTTTCGTTTTAAGACTCAGTTCTGAATCCAGTTAGTTAAGCTATTCTCAGTATTTTAACCTATTTAATTTCTGCTTCAAATAACCACTTAAAATTTATTGAATTTATTATAGTAAATAGAGGTATTGATTCAGACTATGATTTTATACCGTTTATCAGCTCGAGATTACTTCTTAAGCGTCATATTCAAGCTCTCAAGAAGGTTGTCTATGGGTTTCAAATTGTGGTGATCAAACTTGAAACTCATTAGCAAACAACTAATATATGACCCACTTTGATGAATACTTTTGCTCATTATCGTGCTAAATCACCCATCAATGTGGTAATATTTTCTCAATACAGCATAACATTTAGGGGACAAAAATGTTCCTAAAAATAAAATGGTCCCTTTTGTTTAGATTACAATAAAAGAACTAACTATATTTTCTGAAAAAAGCTCACACCTTCTTGTCTTCTCCAAATGACAAACGGAGTCATTCAAAAAATGCTCAATAGTTTTATACCTTTATACGCAGAGAGAAATATAAATGAACATGATTGTCGCTCCACCAAATATTTTCAAATAAACCAACACAGTATGATTGTACGATCACTAAAAATGATTGTGTCACTACAAAATATGGTATGCAATTGGTACAACAAAATATGGTTGACCCACAACAATAATATGTTTATTAGTTGAACATATTACTAAATATATCGCGATCAAAATATAATTAAATTATTAACAATAATTTTTTTGCAACAACAAAATTATTATCAAAATAAATTGTGGCGAAAAATAGCTTAAAACTTAAAACGTTTATCACTTAGACCAAAATGAACGAAATTCTTTTGAAAAAAATGTGACTAATAATTTTTCCAAATCTCGCAGTTAATATTAATTTAGATAGTGATCCCTAAATGGTATTAAGAAAAACAAGAAAGAATGCTATATTCGGCTAACCCGAATCATGAATACCCTCTACAACAATTGACAAAGAAATAAATTAGTTATATTTCGTACATGTACGAAATATATACATACAATATATGAATGTATTTCCTTTATTTAACAAAGAGACCTTAATTAGTTATATTTTTGGCTTAAACATTTTTTTCTACTAAACCGATTTGATGATTTTTGGAAAAGTAATGAGACACCTATTATTTGATATCATGGTAATTTATTTTAATTAATTTTATTCGAATTTGTCGATTTATAATTGATATTTTTTTTAATTTTCTTCGCTTGTCTCAGATATCGGTCTATATCATTTAACATACTGAAACGATCTTGCTGGTTTTAAATACTAAACTGACATACGGACTTAGCTAAATCGACTCAGTTTTTTTGTGTGATGCAAGAATGTATATATACATTATGGAATCATGGATGATTCCTTCTTAGTGTTACACACAGAGTGACAAAGTTAATATATCCTCTTTACCACTTGTTGTGGTGGAGGGTATAAAATCTACTGCAATCGGTATTAATTCCCACTACTTAACTGTTGATATTCTAATAGCAAAAAACTAACCACTGCAATATGAGTTTTAAAAAATATCATATTTTGTTTAATCATTTATCTGTAGTTCTAAAAAGTTTTATTTAATATAATTTCTTACACTAAAACGCAGATAAAAAAATAAATGTCATAATCGCATACATCCAAATTTTACTCGTTAAAACGTTAAATTATAAAATATGAAATCTGCTATCAAATATATGAATGCACACAAGTGTAAATATATAAAAATGTATATGTTATTAAGAATTTTCCACTCTTTTTATGCTTTTTCCTCTTTTTTTTTTTTTTTTTATTTTTGTTAACGAGCAAGTAGAAACACTAAATTTCATTTACACACTTATTTAAAGGACTTCTTTTCCACTGCTTCTATTGCAACATCAGTTTTACAAGAAAATATTCATGTTAAGCCTTTCACTTACACAAAATATTAAAATTCTTCTTTCTTTTTGCTTTCTTTTCTCTTTTTTTATTATGTATTATGCATGTTGGTAGTGCCACACATATATGTATGTGTGTGTGTACATGTAGTTGTTAATACAAGCAATTTCTATGGCATTTATGGGTTCTGCCTCATCTTAACTGTCAAATGTTGGGTGTTTCTATGTCGTGACTTTTTTCTGTTCGTCTCTATTTCTCTTTGTTTTATGTATGATAATATTTTTGGAGAGGTCTTACGCTTAATGACACTAGAATTTTTAATTTTCCAGACTTTAGGTTGTGCCCAACAACAACAATAACAACAGCAACTAGTATTGCAACTAAAAGTTTACAGTTGCAAATAAAAGTAGGTTCGTTAGGAAGGGCAGGCGGGAATGAAACTCATCGTTCTTGTCGTCATCATCATCAGTTTTTTTTGTTATTTATTTAATGATGGTCGTTGACGTTTATTTAAATGGCTGTGAGTGTATGTTTCTCTATTTTTCCTGTTGTAATTGTGCATTAAGTTTTTCCACATGAAAATATGACGATCAAAGGTCTTTTTGGCAGGGCCTTCTTGAATTTACCGACCATTTATGTTTTGAAATCACAAAAAATTGCAATGAAAATATCTCACAAACTGGCTCATTTAATCATGTTTCAGAAAGAAATACTTGTTTGAGAACCCGCATTTTTGTTTTCGTTTTAAATTATAGAATTGTTCAGCATAACGAAATTTGTTATCAGATTTTTCGTTAAATTAACTAATTCAGATTATCAGAATATTTGACCTGAAATATTTTAACCAGTTTAGTTATAAAAGTAGAACTGGTAGAAACTAGCATTATCAATTTCGTCAGATAAAAATTTTGAAATGACAAAGTTCATAAGGTTAAACATAAAAGGCAGAGTTGAATTTTTTTGTATGTTTTCATATGACAGGTTTTGCTTGATCAGACAAAACGGAGATTAAGAAAAGTGAAGATTTTATAGTGGAGAAATTTTGAATGGATTTGGTTTGCAGAGGGGCATTTCTAGACTTTATTCATTAGCCAAAGTAAAACTATGCAATAAAAGTCCTTTAAAGATTTCAAAGTCCTTTGTAGATTTCAACAATCTACCTCAGATTTCAATATATATATTAATATATTAAAAAACATAGGATATGTCTTATCGTTCCAGAGACATTTAGAAAAAAATGCTATATTTGACTATTCCAAATCTTTAATAATCTCCACCACGATCAATTTAGCAATAATTGTAGTTATTTAAAAATTGCAAATTCCCCCCAAGATTACATGGTCTATAATATTTTTCTCCTATTGCTTCGTCCATGCGTCAAATTGTATTAAATTTTCTGTTACAGTTTCAGAAAATACGATATCAAAAATTTGTTTAAAAGAGGATACTACTTTCCCAGTGCTCTCTTCGCAAATTTTGTACTCTTTAATAGGGCGTCTTCAAATCACAATTCATATACCATATTTCAAGATTTCCTGTATTAGTTATAGAGATATGCGTTATTAAATGTTTGGTTTTTAGGGAGGACCTTCTTCCCTGATACCCTATCTAAATATTTTACAGTACACATCCTTTTCACAAAGAACAATGCCAGTGTACCTAATTTTATAATCAACGTTTTGTTTCAATTTTAGGATAAGAAACACAGGTCAAATTTCACTGAGCTCTGTCAACTGTTATGGATGTGGGCGGTGACGGAGTGTCCATATTTTTAATGGATTTAGTACATATTTATGAACCTTTCAACATATAGTTATATGTTATGGTTGAAACTAAGAACAACGTGACACAATGTTGTCGAATTTCATGGAATACCGACAACTATACTGAGCGTAATAATGTTTCCAGCAGACAGTCGGATATAACTAAATCGATTTTGATTTGATGCAAGAATAAATATTTATACGAGCTTTAAGTGTTTCGCTTTGCTGCACAAACATTCTCCTCAGTCCAACATCTCGAAAGAATTTCACATCGTGTATTAAAAAAATATATATGTCCCTGGCCCTATCTGTGTTAAAAATTTATTAAATATTTCCATTGAATGGGAGGCATGGATTGCATGTCAAGTAAATCCGTTTGGTAACAAATTTCAGAACTTTCGCTGTTATAGTTGTTCAGATATTCAATAATCATGATTTCTTTTGTATGGGGTATATCCCTGCCTATCGGTTCTACATTTTGTTCAGTAAATAATTCCTTGAGAAAGTGATTGGGACCATATTTGGGAACTCTCGCTGTTATAGTTCTTTAGATATTTGATAATATTATTTGCTTTGTATGGTTGGATCTCTTCCTCTGATCCTATCCGTCCTATATTTTGGCCAGCACAAATGTTCCTTGGAAATGTAATTAGAATTAATTTGAATATTTCCGCTTTTACAGTTTTTAGATATTCGGTAATTAATTTGCTTTGTAAGGGGGCTACCTTTCTCCCTGATTCTATTCGCCCCATATTTCTCTTATAAAATAGTTCCTTGAAGAAATGATTGAAACAAAATTTGAAAATTCTCGCGGTTATATTTCTTTAGAAATTCTATAATCAATATTTGTTTCCAATTGGGGAGGGGGTACCTTTCCCCCTGGTCCTAACGAAATTTTTTATAGCCTATGTTACTTGCGGATATATGGAGATCATTTTGTGAATTGGAATTTTTAGGTTTTTCGAAATAAAAAAAATGTGAATTTGTTTGTTTATTATGAAATTCTTACAACAGTTTTTATTTAAGGCCTCTTAAAAGGTCCTACTTTCTATTAAATTCTCCTCTTCTCCAACTGACAATAAAGCAAATTTATATATTTATGTTTCAACATGTGTGTATTTTACAATTTTTTTCAGGAAATTAGTGGTTAAAATTAGTGTTTGAATGTATATTTTTGTCATAATAGTTTTTTGTTGAGTTTGTCAATTTTATATAACTTTCTTTTTTTTTGCGTTTATTTTAAAATGACATTAAAATTCAATCAAAAACTTGCCAAACATGCAATTAAGTTATTAAATAAAAATTATTGAAAGAGAAAATTGGTTTTCTGAAATTATATCAGAGATTAACAGTTTATTAAAGTTTTAAAGTGATAAAAAGGGAATAATTATGGAGATCGTTACTTATATTGAAAATCTTCTTTAATTCTCCTTTAGACTTGTTATAACCGCTGTTTCTCCCAATGTTGTGGTTACGGTCATGTTAAAGTTGAAAGAAGAACGTTTGGGCTTAAACAGTGGCATTCATACACTCATCTATGCCATGACCACTTGTAATGATGTGGTGGCCATATTTTTGTTTGGAGTATTCTGTGGAGTTATTTTCACAACGGGTAAAGGACCTTAAAGAAAGAATATTTCTCAAAAAAAATCATCTAATCATTTTTATTTCTATATATTCAAGGTCCCCTTCGAACAAATACTCCAAGGTCCTATTGGCATTGGGATTGGCATTGTGTATGGTTATGTTTATGGTTTAATGCTGAGATTTCTACCCTCGCGTAATGCGGTAAGTAATCAATGTTGCTGTTCATAAACATCTGTTGAAAATATTGTTCTTTTTTTCGTAATTCTATGAGTTTTTGCTAAGAAATTGAGTTATAAAATTTGTTTTTATGGTCTATTTTTCTCATAAATGTTCACAGCTTTAAGTAGTTTAACTATGTATTCCAAAGAAAGAGAGAGAGAGTGAATGTGAATGTGTATATGTTTGTGGTAGGTTAATAAGTATGTGTTAGTTTAACATAACACTTGTATAACATTCATTTATAAACAGCAAGGACTTGTTCTTGCTTCTATACAAAGTTTTGTCTTTTGTTAAATATTTGAAAAGCGTATTTATACCAGATGAAAAAACAACAACTATTTTTGCAGTTGGTGATTTGAATTTGGCAGGAACATAAAGGAATTAACTCTAAATTGGCAAAAGGACTAAAAACTTGGTAGAATTTTTGTACGGAAATGCCCAAATTTCAATACTATTTTCACATTAAGAACTACAATTAGTCCGCCATCTGAACAAAACACCGTAGTTAGATGACTTAAGCTTGAAACATTATCGAAATAAAGAGTCTGGGGTTAAACTCTGTAAGTTTTTGGAGAATATAAATATAAAGTGGACTTTTTTATTCTAAGTTAATGATTAATCAAAACTTATTTGATTTGAAGCCACTTTAATTACTGAGATCTGAGAGATTTTATCTTAGAAATCTATTTCAGAATTTTCGATTAATCTCATTTTCTTCATACTGAGATATGAAAGATTTTTCGTACAAATGGATTTTTGAATTATGGGGAAAAGTGATATAGTTTAATTTTAGTGATTACAGCTTAAGTTTATTAATTTTTTAATTATCGCGAATAAGTCTTCTTCTTATTAAAAAATATCTATTTTGAGCGAATTCCATTATTTTATTATCTGCTTCAATAATTTTTTACATGAATTGAAGTTTTGTTGTCTAGTGTTCATATATTTCCGTTATTGCCAACTTTAACGATGCTACTACGCTGGTTTGGCGTTTAACGATGTTTTTCTCTCCTTTTTCGTTCTATTTTATGAGAAAAAAGAAATTTTATGTTTATTACGCGCTGCTTACTGCAGGGACCTTGTACTTAATGGTAGAACATAATCAAATATGTGAGAGCAATATAAAAAAGTACGATCTGGAACAAAACATGGTAGAAAAAAAATGGAACTAAAAATGTAATTCGAATATTGAAAAACAGGCTCTAAAATTTATGGTGATAAATTACAATTAAAAATTTTAAGACTAAATATTTAAAGTGAAGATAAATTGGGTATAAATGTTGTTTTTGTATAAACAAATATTTGTTCCTTTAATTATATGTATCAGACATGTAACAATTTTCTATAAATGATTAAGCTTTTCTTAATTGTTTGTATTTTCCTCTAACTTTTTAAAAACAAATATAAATAAAGCATACTTTTAGGGGTAAAAAGAAAAATATTATGTAGCATACGTTTAGGCTTTAATGTTAAGTATGTTTTGCACTTACCTTTTGTATTTAAATATTTACTGCCAATCTATCTAAATGTTAAAATTTTTCTGGAAAATAATGAAAAATAGAAAAATCAAATAAATAAATTGAAAAAAGTTGTTGCTGACTTCTAACTTGACAAAATGAGAAAAAAATAAAAGTTTCTAAATTAAAAAACACACAATTTGCATAAAAAACAACAGTTCAACAAACCTAAAAGATAATTGTATGTTCACCCTACAGTATTCGATTTTGTGATATTGTATGTCACAGCAAGGAAAATCGTTTAGAACTTAAAAGAGTCATAATAAGGACTCTGTAAGTTCTTTATTAATAACTTCATGCCTCTGAATATATAATATTTTCCATCTAACCTATAAAGGGTATTTAAAATTCGCTTTAACCGAAACATACAATTCATATCTGTTTTGTATATATTTTCATTTGTTGGCTTCGACTGCCTCAACAACGTTTTGATTTAATTCAACTCAATATACAACAAATATTTGCAAAATTGAATTTATTATGCAGTCAGACATTTTTAATATTCATACAAATTCTATCAGTACGAAAAAAAGTTAAAACTTGTGCGAGTTGAGTATATTTTCAATGTATTAAATAGATATACACAACAATTCGCATATAAATTATTGTGGTTGGTTTGTGTTTCCTTCTCGATATTGTTTGGAAAAATAAAGTTAGAATTCCAAAAATAATTTTAGAAGTAATGAGAGTATGCATATTTTTTACTTACAAAAGCCTAAAAGTAAGCAACATATTTTTAGTTTGATAAGCCTGAAAGTAGACTATATAATTATTAAGTATTCTGGAAATAAAGTTATATTTTGAAAAAAATTATAAAGTATTTTCGATTGTTAAATTTTTCTATTAGAATTTAAATAGAGCTTTAGCTTTTTTTGAATTGAAGTAAATTTGATGAAGTGTTAAAGCTATTAATACTGAACTTTGTCTTATATGACTTTAACAATATTAAGAATCTATTTAAAAAACTAAAATCGTCTATATCTTAGCATAATGATTATAATCTAAATAAACTCAATCGTAGTTTGTTAAAAATTTGAAAAGCGACTTTAAAAGCCAAAATTATCTTAATCATATTGACTTATCCCATTTTGGCCTAAATCACCACAATCCCTAAAATCTCAACATTGCGTTTTAGCAGACTTTAACATTGTTGTCTGTCGATTAAATGATGTACGTCCATCTGGCTGTCTGTCCATGTAAACTTGAAAAGTAACATGCAGGTTGCAATTTTAAAAAATTCATGATGAAACTTTGGTAAATTTCACTCATTCATTAAGGTTTTGTTCAACTGATAAAATATTCTGAAAACGACGTGCAAATTTATAGGAGGATCGTCCTTTATTATACAACCTCCTTCCAAATATAATTTTGAAAAGATAGAACTCATATATACGTTGGGTTTGTAATAAGATTGGTCGATTTGGACAAATATAAATGAAAAACGATGTGCGAAATTTTACAAGGGTCGGTCCATAATTTGTCTAGCTCCCGTAAATCCTTTAAATGCACAATCCCACATAAATGTTTTTACCATAATAAACTGCACTCTTAAGCATAGTGTAAAGAAAATAAATGTATGCGAGGGTTGCTCATTAATTTTTCTATAACTACTATTTATAACCAATAATGTGGTGTAGGGTA